>JASDQU010684564.1:19285-30019 GCA_032191745.1 Picea mariana
GCAACATGTCCTAAGTATAAACATCACATCACATCTCACATAAACTGAAATCAACAACCATAAATAATTCCGGACCCCCCTCGCCATCTAAACTTTAACGAGAGGGGGGGGGTGGGGGGGTGGGTTCCGAAATGAAGTTGTTTCATGAAACCACCCCATACACTTGTCATCTCCACATGCCAGCATACCCCCCACCCTAAAACCACTTACCACCCCAGGGAGGGTCCGAAATACCACCTTGCCCCCAAAAAATCGATTTCGCAGCATTTTTGACCAACCGGTGTCTGAAGGCGATTCCGGGAAAACTAAAGCGAATTTTGAAAAACGAGATATCTTTTTCTCCGTAACAGGATGAAGAACAAAAATATCTCTCAGTTTTTGCATAGGTGCCATGGGCAGGGAGAATCAAAGCCATGTTCGAGCTCCATTTTTTTAGTTTTTCATTTTTCTATTACAATCCTGATTTTGCGGGGGTTGTTTCGGCGAGATGGAGGTGAATTTGGCGAAAAAAAAGAAGGTTGTTTTCCATAACATGCTCATCTACAATAAACTCTTTCATTGTTTTCCCAGGTGTCATCATTGAAGAGAAACATATGTTTGAGCGTACCCCTATTTTCAGCGAATTCGGCCTAGTTTTATGGAAGACAATTCAAGATTTTCAACGATTTTATTACTATTTTTGGCCGAGACAGTTGAATCTAAATTTCAAAACTTGAGGGGGGGTCTCTCCTATTTATGATATGATTTTAATGTAAAAGGGTGGTTGATCTTTACACCCTAGCAAGTTGTAAGCACTGTAACTTTTATAAAGAGATCTTCTAGTAATACAAAGAGATGTTTCACAGGATTCCTGTGTGTTAGTTGTTGGTGAAGTTTTTCTCTCCTTCGTTGAATGTTTATCTCTCTTACTTATCATATTGTTTTCTGATCTGATCATTTAAAAGGAGTTAAAGTTGGAGAATTTACCTTTATGTACTGTGTTTCTAGCTTTTAGAGATCTAAATGTTCATCCTCTGATGTTACAGTGAATAAATTCTTAGTTGATTCTTTACTATAATTGATAATCTCATCTTTTCTGTTGTCCATCACTTTATTTCTAAAGAATCCAATAGTTTCATTATCCTGCCCTATGAAAAGAATCTTTATATATGTTCTTTGATGTTTACCTTTATAACACAGACCCCATAGCCCAATGGTCCTATTTTGTTGTCTCAACCAAAAAACTCCAAGAACATATCCTATTCTGCATAGCTAGCCTAATATCCTATTTCAAACAAATCTAAATTTGACAGAGAGATCCCTCTATGAGTCTTGGAGGGCTAGATCCAAGACTTGAAGTGGTTTTGATGTTGCCTCTGTGACTGCCTCCGTAGCCCTGGGAAAATTACAGAGTGCTAATAGAGGGTATACCCAAATCCTCATGTAGACGTAGGACATGAACTCTCTCCAAGAAGGACAGTAAAATGGACCCGTAACCAAATTGTTTCAACCAACTGTTTCGACACTTTGTGAGTTTTGTTTTCATGCTTTTCAGGAAACCCTCACACCATTTGAAGACCTCGGGTTCCATGCACTCTATCGCATACTAAAAATGGATTTGAAAATCCATATGGGGAGCTGCACTCCCTTCCATTCAGATAATGGTATAAAGGATGGTCCACAATGGTAAATCCCAAACATCTATGATGGCTACCTTTCCACTGTGGTTTTCCGTACCTGCCACACAATGGTGGGAAACATAGTAATCCATAGGTTCACCCCCACCCCTTCTTTGATCTAGGTGGATATCGGTGGCCACCCACCTTTTCCGACTGGCTCAAAACAGTTTTCTGGCAATTTTGGCAATTCACTATTTTTAGCAGTTTTTAACTTCCAGGGCCATTTTGAGGGCCCAAATGAAGGTTTTTTGAGATCGAGGTTCTCAATGAAATTTGAAGGCATAATTGAGCCCCCAAAATGAATCTCCTCGACGATACCTTCCCAATGAGCTATCACACGCCTAAAACAGATATCGTAGGCAAAAGTTACAACCCCAGGAAGTTGATGTACTCACTTACCCAAATGGGGCCCACATGAATTTTGGCACTTCATCTCCTAGGGTTAGGTTTTTGGATGTATAGGGTTTTTGGAATTCCTGCTTATTGTAAAAAGGCCTTCAAAGCCTCATTGTAATCATCTTCTTGCGAATGTGAGTAGCTGTCACATCTCTTCTCAGAGATAAGATGCCACCATTCTAGCGAGTCTTTCACTCTATATTTTTACAGTCTCTATACATTTCTTTCATTAATAGAAATCATGTATTACTATATATATGTTTTTATGGTTGCATCTCTGATACATATATTTTATCTTATTGAATATATGCAATATCTCTCTGCATTTCTTTATTATATCTCTGCTCACATTTCGTGCCAAAAATAATCTGGATCATGTTTCCTATGAGTGTTACTTGTGAACCATAGTGAGACAACCCTGTTAGAAAGTAGATATCATCTATATCCAATGTGTGTGTTTGAACACCCATGCAAAAGTCTTGTTCGTTCACATCCCACATGTGAACCAAATACTCTAGAAACCTCAGTTGGGCTCTCATGCTCTGAATCTTGAAAAACATGAGTAACCCACATTGCCTAATTGTGATAACGGTGCCCGGGTGATTCCCGAAAAAATAATCCTCTTCCTCATGATATCGTTCACGCCACTCAATCATTTTGACAAGGGAAATCCTTCCAAGGAACACTAAAATAAGGTTAGAAACATAAAAAATTCATTCCTAGAGGTTTTTCTAGTTAGATTTATCTTTTCAAAAATTTGATTGCAGTAGTTGTAGGGTTTCACTTTTACACAAAGTGACGTCGTTTCACCCTATCTATTGGATCCCATGCGACAATGTCAGATCGTCGCAGTTCACAATACTGTGGACCTGGGACGATCTCAATGCGCAGGTAGCCCCAAAGAATCGACCTAAAATCCAAATTTAACCTATGAAAAAAAATGTGAAACCATGAAAAGATAAAGAAGAAGAAGATTACCTTTTGATGAAGATGGTTCACAAAATGATCCACCATATGCTCTGAAATCAACAGTTGAAATTTGAGGAGAAAAGAGGGTTTTGGGGCGCTATTTGAGTAAATTTGCAAATGAAATGGTAAAAAGAGTGTTTTGGCCTATTTTATTGTTTTTATCATATTTTATTGCAAAATTAAATAATTTTTTGTATTTTATCCATGCCCTAAAGTCTAAACAACTTTGCAAAGTGTTTACTATTGCATATTAAAAGGTCTAAGGACAAAATGTTTTGAACTGGGATCCACCTTTTTTAATGTTTTTGTATTTTTCTTATGTACAGATGCTTTTAGGGTTTTTAGGAAAAACTCTGAGCAAGGTCTTAGTTCTTTCTCACGCTCGTGAAACCATGAGAATATAATTGAGTAATATTTTGTCATTTTTTCAAACTCGCATTGGTAATACGAAAAACGAAACCTATGGAGTATCCTATAAGATCTTTTCAAGCTCCCTAAACATGAAAAGATAGCCGAGAGATCTTGTTCTTTTTAAGCTCGTAAAAGTATAAGAAGAAAACGTGTGATGAGTGGTAGGATTATCTCTTTTTTTGTTCTCTTTAAGTGTTTTTCAGACTCTCTAAAAATGAAAAAACCCTGAGTTTTCTTTCTTTGGAATCATTAAACAGGCATCGAAATACCTATATGGGATCGAAACAGTCCTTCTTAGGGTTTTTTAAACATACTTTGAGGGACTCGAACAAGGGATGAGCTTACATTTACAAGTATATGTTGTCCTCCTCAAGCTTGCGTAAAAATAAAGAGGTACTCGCCAGAAATGGTGGGGGGGAATTGGGAAAGAAATTTGTCTCTGTATTTGTGTTAGTGGCAGTAATAGTCACTCTTGAACATGACACCCCCTTCATCATTGTATCTGGGTTGGGAAATCCATTTGTCTCTCGTTTGACCATCTACAATTTCATATGTTGGGTCCTCCTTGAGTCAATATTGCCAAGACAACTATTTTGTCATTCATATGTTCAAGAGAAGTCCAACCTAAACAATTCTTCTATCGAGTTGGCCATCTGCAGTTGTAAATTTCCTACCACGTCAGACTTCTCTAAGTCAGTTTTGAATTGCTTCATACTCTGATCTACATCAAATCTGTTACATATTTTATGTCATTGATGTGGGATAAATCAAGGCCCTCCTATAACGAGTCTTTTCCTGTCAACTTCAACTCATTATCAAGGAACAAGATTTAGAAATCATTTAGTACCTTAGCGCCTGCATGCCTCAATGGCAAGTTTCTTCACTTTCAATAGTGGGTTCACATCATTGAACCTTGATTGGAAGATTCCATCAAGTGTTCGACTTCAACTCATTTATTCACATTCATTGGATTGTAATAGATTACCTTGGGAGTCATTGACATCATTAGTGATTTCTCTCGCACTTGTTAATGGTTTTTCATTGATGACTAGTAATCAAGTGGCTTCTACCATGTTCGACTTCGACACCTGTAATCACATGGCTAGATTCATACTTAGAGAAGATGTAAATGAAAACCCTATATCTCATCACCTTCATCTAGGTTGCAACAAAGTATTCATAAGTTTTCACTAACACATAGATCCACTGTGTATGTCTCGTGGCTATGTCTGAATTTGAATTCTTTTAGAGCATAGATCCACAGTGTATTTCTAGTGGCTATGTTGAATCATGATGGCATGGATCCACAGTGTATATCTAGTGGCCATGACTCACTTGACACTTATGATTAGAGTCACTTGTAGTTTGAGCATGGGAATGCTTACCTCAGAAGATGGTATGTTAATATGCAGATGCTTGATTTTTTGCAAGTTCTCGATCGATGTGCTCCTTGTTTTCAACACACACATTCTACAAAGTATTTCAGTTGTCACAAGTTCCAGTTTCATACTTTGGGGGGAACTCTATTACACATTATTTTGGTCACCCCAGTGATCAACTAAAAACATGTGATTAACTCATTTTCATGTTCCCTGAAAATATTAAAAGAGACTTTCCCCATGAGAAAATTATTTTTCTTTTCCCCTTTCAAAAACTATAACAAGGAATCTCATCACATCTTGTTGTATGCATGCCTGATCGTCACACTTTTCACTGAAGATGGACTATGACGTCATCGCAGGTTTCTTGTGCATAGGGTGTGACGATGCTTAAGAAAAGGAAAATTCAAAATTCATGAATGTTCTATAAGGGAATCTTCTAGAAGATGAGGTGGCATCTGATCAGCTTGGATATTACTCACTTCTCTGATTTAGTGGGATCATCCTAATCCCCTCATCCATCTCTCTTTTAGCTTATATAAAGAGGGATCTCTTATGGAAAATGATAATGTTTGCAAGGTCTTGCATGTGCATGAAGAGTTCTACTACAAATTATACTTGAGAGTTTTGCTTTAGTTTTCTAATTCAGATTGTGGATATTCTTCATCAAAGGCATTGGAGAATAGCTGTGTGTGTTTTGGAGAAAATATCCATTGAAGGGGACCTTGCAACATCATGGCATGGGTTGTATCCTCCACTTTCCATTTGATATAATGCAACAATACATTTCTTCCCTATAAAGGTGTCTTAACTTTTATTGTATAACTCCTTAATCTTATACATAGAATTCATTGGAATATATATATATTTGTTCTCTCTCTCTTTGTTGATTTTCTCTTCTTAAATAGGTTCACCATCCTGCAAACTCAAAGAAGGATCTACAAGGATGACACTAGCACGGAGCAAACGTCGTTTAAAAGGCATGTCACTTGTACCTCTCTAAACTAGTTTATATGAAAATGAAGTCTAAGGTCAAGTTTGTATTTTGTCTTGTTTTGTTCTAGATTCCTGTGGAATTTGGGGAGATCAGTTTGTGTATGTACTTACCAATTAGTCCGATAACACCTGATCTCAAGTCAATATTTGAAAACATCATTGATCCTTTCATTTGATCAAATAAATCATCTATCCTTGGTAACAGATATTGGTTCTTGATTGTGGATTTGTTAAGTTGACAATAATCAATACAAATCCTCCACGGTCCATCCTTATTTCTAACAAAAATCATTGGTTCCCCCCATGGAGACAAACTTGGAAATATAATTACCAAGTCTAACAACTCCTTCAATTGAATTTTCAAGTCTTGCAATTCAGGTGTCGACATTCGATATGGTGTTCTTGGAATCGGTTTTGTTCCAGGTTTCAAATATATGGTAAACTCTAATTCTCTTTCCAGTGGTAAACCTAATAATTCTCCAGGAAATACATCGGTAAACTCTGATACTACAAGAATATTTTATAATCCTTCCATGTCCCCCTTTTAATGGCATACAACTTACATCCTTTGCATATGATTTTCTGTAATTATAGGGAAGAAAAAACTCTCAATGACACACCCTGGTTTCTTCCCACAATTACTCTACTTTGTCCCAAATCATCAATAAAACTTAAGCGCTCCATATTATAGTTAAGTATCATGTCATGTGATTCTAACCAATCCATTTCGATCGCAATATCGTAATATCCCAAGATTGTAACATATGGGTTTACACTCATGATGAAATCACCCAAGTTAATGTTACAATCCTTAACCTTTCTTATAACCTTTTTCTTGGCACTAGATGCCATTTCCGCAAGTTCAAACTCATCTTGATCGAATACCTTCACCTTAATTATTTTAATCACAACACTATATATAAAACTTTTAGTTTCTCCTAGATCTATTAAAATACTAAATTGTTGATCGATGATCATACCTAATGTCTTAAGAACTATGGACTGATGATCATCCTAAAATTTATTTATCATTGCATGTATTCTATGGGCCTTTCCCAAGTCTCCGATTTTCATAGGTCCTAATGATCCAACAACTCTTTCCTTTTCAATAGGACAATCGCTATGGTAATGTGGCTCTCCACATGTCCAACATCCATTCTTCAAACCGGTGCTCCTAGTTCCAGAAGTAGAAGTTGCATGCCTAGGAGTCTGTGGCCCTGATATGTACTACTGAATAGGTCTAAACTATTTATGGTGCTGTGAGCGATGATTTTTTTGTTGTTTTGGTGCCATGTAAGGATTCCATTTCTAAGGAGTCTGTCGGGGTGGTGTCGAGAATACAAGTCTTTTGGGAATATCACGGTGCCTATAAGTCTATCTAACTATTGTTTGATGCTAGTACGCTCTAGGTGGCACCTGTTTAGTCTATATAGAAGGCATCCTACCCTGCCCCCACTATTAATCTCTTCCTGAGCAATGAGGGCCTTCTGAACTACATCGTGCAATGTCTGAGGCATCAAGATACTTACTTTTGCACGAAGGTTGAATTTGAGGCCGAATAAAAACTCGATAACTTTTAATTTCTCTTAATTCATATGTGGATCATATCTGAGTAGATCCATGTACCTGGCCTCATACTCTAGTACCGTACGAATACCTTGTCGTAAGGCATTGAACTCATTAAGCTAGCACTCAATGAATTCATTGGATAAGTACCTCTCATGGAATCATTCCTTGAACAATTCCCATGACATGTCTTCGACGACCATGTTTATTTGAGGTAAGAGTGTTTTCCACCAAAGAAGCACACTTCCTTTTAGTTTAAATACCTCCATGCATACCTTCATGTTGGAGGTTTAATATCATAGTGCAAATCACATCACCATATTCTCCAACCATTCCTCGACATCCAAGCCCTCTATGGCACCCGAAAAATCAAGAGATTTCACCTTCTTGATTTCTCTATGTACACTACTACTAACTTACTGGAGGGTGCTATGAACCCTCACTAGGAACAAATTATCTTCCCCCGTCTCAATCAAGGTTGTTGATCAATACCTATGACATCCTCAAGAAAGATCTCATCATACCTACCACATCTCCCACTACAACCTTCTCCTTCTTAGTAGTCTTCTCATTTCCCTTTGGATTAGATCCCCCTCGCTTGGATGCACTCACAGGAAGCATGCCTCTTCCTCCCACACCCCGACGTTTACTCATCATGCGTCCTCTCACCATGATAACTGCATGGAACAATTTCAATTTTTTTTATCAATACATCTTTAACCATTCAATAAAACAGTGGAATGCACAACAAGTCCGGTGTTGCGGAGTTGAACCCACTCTGATATCATATGTAAGATCCCCTCTGTACACAACATAAATGTAAGTGAATATGACAACTAGCAAATTTTTTTTGTAAAACATGTTAAGATAAATCAATTACGAACATTACATAAATATTTCAATCATGTAAATGATCTATTATTAATCAATGAAATTATTCTTACTCAACGTCAACTTCATAATAAGGTCAAGATACAATATCAAGAAGTTATTAACATGTATAACACATGAACATATCCATCATCATATTACACAAAACATTTCAAGACAACAATGTCTACCCGCCCAATCCTACCCTACAAGGTTAGGACCTTCAAGACACATAATCGATGCTCAAGTCCAAGATTCATATGATCTATTTTTACCTTTTAAGGTCTCAAGAATAGAATTCGTTCTGAGGAACATGAATATATCTATTACCCAATCCAATCCTACTCTAAATTCAGGAAAAAATTCAAGTAGTGACTAAAGGAAATCTTCATCTATTGTAAGGGAACAAACAATTAAAATATAAAAATTTACTCATCATGACACTGAGAGAGAGTAAATTGAGACCTAACTAAAGGATGTAAAACAACATTCTTCCATACACCTTACATTTTCTTCTAGTCACATTGTTACTTGTGCAAATATCATTCTCATTTAATAACATAAACCACTACTCTATTGAGTAAGAATTATCCATTTCAATTATAATTCAGTATAAGAATTACAAACATAACATGGCATGAAATTTTACTTTCCTAAGACTTTTGGCATAACTAAAACCCAACACAACTCTTCATAACTATCATTAGCATGGCCATGAGATCACACCTTGAGATAATGTCTACACATGTCTCAATCATAAAGGAAGATTATTAATTCTAACTGTAATTACATTTTGTATGGTATAAGTTAATAGACCTGCTCAAGTCATCTAAGTCATGTTAAGATCTGGTTATTGATGTGTAACTTAAATCAACATATCCACATAAAATAATTCCTACATTACAATTTACAATTATAACTATATCCTTAATTGAAAGGAGATCTACAATAATTTAAATTCCTCTAACATAAGAAAATATGTTGAGTACAACCATCTATCTCCTATCTAATTTTGATTTTATACAATATGGATTACCACAATCCCAAGTCCTAATATGAATCACAATCAATGACTAACTTCAATTTTTTAAAAATAATTATTAACAATAATTACCTAATAGTTAGTAATAACCATATTTTATGTATAACACATTTTTTTAAGAAGTTATTAATCTCAGTTATATATAATATTTTCTTTTACCTTACTCATATATTTATTATTAATATAATTTACAACAGAATCTTAATTAAAGATCTGATTAATATAACTGCAATAACATAGAAACAAAGTTTTTATAAATCTAACTTAATTTATCTAAGTTCCAAATTGGATTCAATTCAACGTATCCCTAACACGTGTCAAATCAATTAAAGGGTAATAGTAGAAAACCCGAAAGAATTATACTATAACTATTACTTAACTAGGAGACTTGGCGAATAATTACACGACCACCCAATTGGGTATTACAATCATTTAAGTGTCAAGATTCCGTGCAAATTCACAATTATAGGAAACCTGGATTTTACGAAGGTAACCAAATGCCACACGATCATTTTTATAAAGGTAAGAAAAAGGAAGGGGTTTTTATTTGACGAAAAGGGTAAACCAAAATCATGCAATAAAATGTGTCAAGAATTTTGGCAATGGTTTATGGTACTTGAATCGTGTACAGTGACATGAATAAGCATATAAGTGATAACACACATATTCACAAAATAAATTATCCTTACACTTACACCCCATGTCGTTTCATGGTAACAATTTTATCACCGAGTATCACTCTGGAGTTTATGAGATGTAAACAATAGCAATTATATGGTACCGAGTATCACTCAGGGGAACTCATCAATAATACCTATCAATATATATACAACTATATATTAATATATAATCACAATGACATCATAATATAACTCATAATCAATTAGAAATCATAATGTATTATAATCGGATCAATTGCTCTCAAGTGTCCTCAAAGAATAAGTCAATGTAAAGTGTGATCCGTGGAGCTAGATGTTACATAAATCCTTAGTATATAATAAACCCAAATTCATATAACTAAATTGAATTGCAATCCATTTTAGGATATGGGGGATGGAGATTTGCAGTTTACTAGCCCCAGAGGCTCGTCGGCCACCTACTGCGGTCACGATCCTACCGCTTCCCTAGATACCTTCCCCCACTTCCCTCGCACGTTTCCTGACACGACCTTCGGCTCGTAGTGCCCCTTTTCCCTCTTCCCCTACTACCTTCCCACTTCCCTCCTCCCTCCTTCTTTTTCACAGAAGACAGTTCTTCATCATTCTCTTGTCTCATTTTCTCTCAAACCTGAAGAAGCAATTGACTTGTCTCTAGAAACGCTTTTCCTATGGCTACCTACAATGATGGGATGGATTATTCTTTGGACCTAGGAGTATCAATTCCCTGGCTGGGGATAGCTGGCAGCCCTACTTATTCTTCTTGTCAATAGTTTCCCTTGCCTCCCCCC
>JASDQU010684564.1:39566-63335 GCA_032191745.1 Picea mariana
ATGACTAACTTGCAATTTTTTAAAAATAATTATTAACAATAATTACCTAATAGTTAGAAATAACCATATTTTATGTATAACACATTTTTTTAAGAAGTTATTAATCTCAGTTATATATAATATTTTCTTTTACCTTACTCATATATTTATTATTAATATAATTTACAACAAAATCTTAATTAAAGATCTGATTAATATAACTGCAATAACATAGAAACAAAGTTTTTATAAATCTAACTTAATTTATCTAAGTTCCAAATTGGATTCAATTCAACGTATCCCTAACACGTGTCAAATCAATCAAAGGGTAATATTAGAAAACCCGAAAGAATTATACTATAAGTATTACTTAACCAGGAGACTTAGCGAATAATTACACGACCACCCAATTGGGTATTACAATCATTTAAGTGTCAAGATACCGTGCAAATTCACAATTATAGGAAACCTGGATTTTACGAAGGTAACCAAATGCCACACGATCATTTTGATAAAGGTAAGAAAAAGGGAAAGGGGTTTTTATTTGACGAAAAGGGTAAACCAAAATCATGCAATAAAATGTGTCAAGAATTTTGGCAATGGTTTATGGTACTTGAATCGTGTACAGTGACATGCATAAGCATATAAATGATAACACACATATTCACAAAGGCAATTATCCTTACACTTACACTCCACGTCATTTCATGGTAACAATTTTATCACCGAGTATCACTCTCGAGTTTATGAGATATAAAACAATAGCAATTACAAGGTACCGAGTATCACTCAAGAGAACTCATCAATAATACCTATCAATATATATACAATTAGATATTAACATATAATCACAATGACATCATAATATAACTCATAATCAATTAGAAATCATAATGTATCATAACTAGATCAATTGCTTTCAAGTGTCCTCAAAGAATAAGTCAATGTAAAGTGTGATCTGTGACGCTAGATGTTACATATATTCTTAGTAAATAATAAACCCAAGTTCATATAGCTAAATTGAATTGCAATCCATTTTAGGATATGGGGGATTGACATTTGCGGTTTACTAGCCCCAGAGGCTCGCAGGCCACCTACTGCGGTCACGATCCTACCGCCTCTCTAGATACCTTCCCCCACTTCCCTCACACTTTTCCTGACATGACCTCGGGCTCCTAGTGCCCCTTTTCCCTCTTCCCCCACTACCTTCCCATTTCCCTCCTCCCTCCTTCTTTTTCGCAGAATACAGTTCTTCGTCATTCTCTTGTCTCATTTTCTCTCAAACCTGAAGAAGCGACTGACTTGTCTCCATAAACGTTTTTCCTATGGCTACCTACGATGATGGGATGGATTATTCTTTGGACCTAGGAGTATCAATTCCCTGGCTGGGGATAGCTGGCAACCCTACCTATTCTTCCTATCAATAGTTTCCTTTGCCTTCCCCCCCAATATTTCCATCGACCATCGTCTCCCTTCCTGTTCCTCTGATTCACTTCCTTTCACACCTCTCGGGAGTCTCTGGCTCCTCTCCCCCATTTCTCTCTGATCCCCCCCCCTTGGATAGGCCGCTAACTTTGCGATAGATTCCCCTTGACTTCAGTCACCCCCCACCCCCGCCCCCCACCCACAAAAATATGACCTCCTAGCCTTCACCACACCCTTTAGTTCCACTCCCCCTCCCTTTCTCTCAGCCCCCCTCTCTCCTACCCTTTGTGATTTATACACTTCCCCTCCCACCTCCGTAGTCTCCTAGAATTTCCCATATCTAGTGGTAACCCCTTCCCCCTCCCAAAGTATAGGCGAAATTGGAGTCCACCCTGACACACTACCAAGCTCGCTCTTTGAAGAACATGGTACAAGGGTTCGACAGACTCGAGAATACAGTCAGGATTTCTCCACAGATTGTTTTCTCCCTCTTGAGGGACCCTCTTACCACCTAGGTCAAACATCCATGACTATGGAACAACGTTTTGTAGCAGCACTTCTTCAAACACACAACCTCAATGATTGGGACTTCAACCACAATGAAGTCCCAGGCCCCTCATCGCCTCTTGTCTCTGAACCATAACTCCAAGTCATCACCGGGCAAAAAAGGAGAAAATGCAACAAGTGCCTAGGGTCGTTCAAAGTAGACCCAAACTTCAATCTGGGCGACAACCTTACAATGGAAGGTGTCTCAGCGATGGAAGACAAAACACTTGTAGGAAAAGCATATGGAAGACAATTCAGTGAAAAACAACTATGAGCCTAGGCTGTAACAAACTGGGGAGTAAACCTCACAAAATCGCCCAATATTTTTTTACTCTGTAGAGGATGATTTATGATCATCTTCACAGATCCCACCCAGGCCTTGGATGCTCTTCACTCCAGCTACAAAATCGACTCCTCTCCGGTTCTTATGAAACCATGGAACCCCACTTTCGACGCGAGCAGTAAAAGACTAGACACTATTCCAATTTGGGTCTGCCTCCTAGGTCTATCCCCTCACCTCTGGACTGAAAGATGCTTCAAATCTCCCTAGAAATTCCTAGGGGATTATATTTCTACACACAAGAGTTTCCTCTCTTCAGGTAATATGGTGGTCGCACCAATATTGGTCTCCCTCAACGTAAGGGAAGGATTAAGAGATTTTATCAATCTAACAGACTTGGGACGAACAAGAGTCTAGATTTTGGAATACGAAGGAGTGCCCTTCCACTATAGATGTTTCCATGATTATGGACACGTGGTTAAATATTGTTCCAAACCCTTCAATAGAAGGCACATACAAAACCCACTTAAAGACAAGTGCCACGGATGAAAAAACTTTGAAACAGTTGGGGGTATCTACTCCTCCTCTGTGTCACACTCTTTGGGGACTCCCTCCCCAGCTACAAATGATTTTCAATATTCTTCAACAGTAGACCCTCTAGAGCCGGCCTAAAATTCTTTATAACTTCTTCCCTCCATGGGAGAAGGGCCAAGCTCCACTCACAGTCTGGAGACTTCGCCACAACAACTAATCAATGACGTCTTGGGTATGCACATCTCTTTTCCACACCATGTTTCTAGTTTTCTAGATTCATTCAATTTTTTCCTAAATGGACATATCCCCCCCTCCTTTTCTCCTCCATTCACCATCACTACTCCCCCCCACACTCCTTCGCCTCCCTCCTAGCATCCCCCCAAAAAATTGACCCTCCCCTGAATGACTCCCCCCCANTGAATGACTCCCCCCCTTCCTCTTCAACCTCTCGGTCCATTAAGGAACCATCCACTGATGGATCTAAGAACTCCACTATACGCTATCACCTATGCAATATCTTTGTTACCTTTAAATCCATAGACAATAAAGGCCTTGGCCCTTCCACGGAACTCCAAAAACCGAAAAAAGGCAGAGGTCGACCTTCACATATCATGCTAGAACAATTCTGTGCACTTCTTGACACTACCAGAGGATGAAAAAAATCCCTACTTGTGGCCCTTAGAGAAATAAAAACCTCGATCAAGGTTCCCCCATGAAGCTCCTCTCCTACAATTGTTGGGGTTTAGTGAGCCCCTCCAAAAAATCCTCTCTTAAAAGGTTGGTGACCTTACACCAACCAAATGTAATGTTTCTCTAGGAAACTCTTGCAGATGAAAGCACAACCACTCAAGCCCTCATGAATCTCTTCCCAGGATGGGCTTTCCTAGGTATAGATGCAAGCGGAAGATGAGGTGTCCTGGTAATCAGTTGGAACTCAAGGAAAATAAAACTCCTAAACTCTTGGGCCTCAGAATTATGTCTGGGACTCAAGGTACTAGCCAAAGGACTAGAGTTGACTCTCAAGCTTCTAAATATCTATGGGAAAAACATAGAGAGGACACACTTCTGGAAAACCCTCTTCAAAAAGGATCTCTTGAGGGCAGAAAACCTGATTATCGGTGGAGATATCAACTTATCCCTAGGTGAAGTAGAAAGTTGGGGCCCCTCGGCCCACCTAGATCCACAAACTTCTTTATTTAGCCACCTATTGGATACAAATGGCTTCATTGACATTGTGACAACCAAACTACTCCCAACTTGGAGAAATTTAAGAACCAGGGATGCACATGTGGCCAAAAGGCTAGATCAATTACTAATCATAGAAACACTCTCTCTTCTTCCACTCTAGTTTCGACAATGGATTGGAATCGGGGGTGATTTTGATCATTCACTAGTTTGGTTAACCCTCAACAATTGACCAAAAAAGTCGGTTTCCCATTTAAAATTCAACGCAAATTGGCTTAAAGAACATAGTTTCAAAAAACTGGTCAAAGATAGTTGGTCTCCTCTCCTTGATTCGGAAGAAACTCCGGAAACCATCCAATTCATGGACAATTTAAAATTAATAAAGAAATTGGTCATCCCTTAGGCAAGAACAAAACAGAATGAAGAAGAGAAGTAGCTAATATGCATTGAAGAACAGCTAGAAAAAGTTTACCAAACTATTGATTCTGGCTTCACTTCGAATACTTCTTGAGAAACTCTCACAACTCTTGAATAAAAACAAAGGAAACTCCTGGACGATAAGGAAGAAACCTGGATACTAAAAAGTAGGGCACTCTGGCTTGAAAATGGGGATGAAAACATAAAATTGTGCCATGCCTATTCAAAAGGAAGGAAAGAAGCCAATACTATCTGGAGCCTAAAGGATCAGGAAGCAAGACCTGTCACTAATTTTGAAGGTCTAGAAAATATGGGGGAAAACACTTCCATACGCTCTTCAAAGACGATCGAAGTGAAAACCTAGAAGACATCATAAAAATGGCTTGATATTTTCCCTCCTTTGTAGATGAGGAAAATAACCAAAATCTCTTTGCAGAAGTTACAGAAACAAAACTCAAAGACACAATGCAAAGCTTTCAAAAAGATAAAATCCCAGGACTAGATCGTTGGACCATTGAATTTTACCTAGGATTCTTCGATATGATTGGAAAGGACATTCTCAAAGTCATAGAGGGTCCCAAACTAAATGGAAAAATCCATGGCCCACTCAAAACCACTTTCATATCTCTCATCCCAAAGGTAAATGATCCTCTTTCCTTTGATGATTTTTGACCCATATCTCTTTGCAATTTCATTTACAAAATTATTGCACAAAGGTTGAAACCTTTACTCTCAAAGTCTATCTCTAAATAAAAATTTGGTTTTTTACAAGGAAGACAAATCCACAAAGCTATTCAGGTAGCACAAGAATGCTTACATAGTCTAAAAACTAAAAACTCAAAGGGCACCATCTTAAAAATCAATCTCTCCAAGTCTTTTGACAGAGTAAATTGGTATTATATTAGATTACTCCTCACCCATCTTGGATTCGAGGCTCCCTTCATCAAATGGATTATGACTTCCATATCATCGGTTTCCTTTGCAGTCCTCATAAATGGAGTAACTTCCCCTTTCTTCATTTATGAAAAAGGACTCTGCCAAGGCTTCCCCCTCTCCCCACTACTATTCTTACCGGTGGTTGAGGGACTGAGCAGGGAAATATTAAATGCAGTTAGAATAGGGGATTTCCATGGAATACAGATCACCACAAGCCAAAGAATTACACACTTACTCTTTGTAGATGGCATTCTCATCTTCAATAGCAAACACAGACAGGATGCACAAGTGCTTTCAAATATTCTCTCACTCTTCCGATCAACAACAATAATGCAAATAAATATACAAAAATCCACCCTCTCCTTCTCAGAATTGGAAAGGGAGGAGGAAGATATTTACAAAAGACTCTTTCCTTTCACGCCTCAAGACTTCACAAATGATCTAAAATATCTTGGTTTTCATCTAAAACCAAATAACTATCTCAAAAATGACTGGAAATTGTTCATCTCCAAATTGGAGAAAAGATTATTCGGATGGAGCTTCAGGTGGCTCTCAAGAGTAGGAAGACTCACACTAAAAAAGGCAGTGCTATAAGCCATCACAGTCTACTGGATTTCATTATCTTGGATGCCAAACGTAACTCTATAAAAGATCAGGAAAATATTCTCTTGTTTCATTTGGTCAGGCTCTGGAGAAAAAAACATACAACCTTGGGCAAAGTGGGATCTTCTAGCAAGACAAAAGCCCTAGGAGGATGGGGTCTCAAAAATGTCTTCATGTTCTCCAAAGCATTGATAGAAAAAAATGGTTGGAGACTCATCACCAATAGAAACCTTTGGTCCACTGTTATCTATAAAAAATATATAGCCCCAAGGTCATTGGAAGACTGGATCAGATCCCCAT
This sequence comes from Picea mariana, assembly GCA_032191745.1. Lineage (NCBI taxonomy): Eukaryota > Viridiplantae > Streptophyta > Pinopsida > Pinales > Pinaceae > Picea > Picea mariana. Next base: position 45,772 of record JASDQU010684564.1, read on the forward strand.
CCAAATATCATTCAAGATCCATTTTCTGGAAATTTCTCACTTCCTCATTCTCAGTTATTGGAGAAGGACTAGCATGGAGAGTAGGTCATGGGAACCATCACCATATTGGAGCAGACCCCTAGCAAGGTAATGGGACAACAGACATCCTCCCCACAAATCTCATCAACTTACTCCATGGGAAAAATATATATTTACCCTCCCAACTGGCAGACCCCCTTCCAACAACACATTGGTCTCAAGGATGGAAGAAATAATCTGAGCTAGGTCTCCCTGGAGCTTCAACACTAGTTTACAAAAACTACATAAAATCTCTACAAATCGGACATAGAAGATGAACTGGTCTGGAAAAAATATCCCTCAGGTGTCTACACTCCAAAATTGGGCTACATTGCACTTTCTCTGGATCTATTTCAACAACAATAATCCTATTGGTGGAAAAGGCTTTGGAAGATAAAGTTCCCACGAAAATAAAAACTCTTCCTTGGGGCAACACTAAATCAAAAAATCCCTACATGGGAAATACTACAAAAACGACAAATCGAAGAGCCTGGTAGATGTCCACATTGCCTTTCGAAAAGTGAAACATCCTACCACTTGTTTATTACTTTCCTTTTCACCCAAAGAGTTTGGAAGGAGATTTCAGCCAGCCTCAGACAGACTTTCACTTGGGAAGGACCAAGCCCAGAACAAGCCTAGAAATTACGGCTTCTAGACTCCAAATACAAAGAACTAAAATCCCTCCCTCCAATCTTAATCTGGGGCATCTAGATGGCCATAAACACAACAATTTTTCAATACAAAGCTAAAGCTCCAAGAAAAATAGCAGCACAAAGCTTCTCAATATTCACATACTTCCCACAAACAAAAAAAGGGACAAGAGAAAAAAATTTCTCCCCTGAACAAATAGATCCTTCAAATCCATGAGCTTATTTCGATGGAGCTTCACATAACCAACTTTGCGGGGTTGGGTTCATACTACACCTTTCAAAATTACATTTTTTTCACTCAAAATTGGGGCTGGGTCAGGGGACAAACAACCATGCAGAGCCCTTGACCTTAAAACTTCTACTTACCTTTTCAAAAGAAAAATATCTACGACACATCCAGATCTTTGGAGATTCTTTGATTGTGGTGAACTGGGCAAGGAAATTTCAGAAATGTCATAACATTTTCCTCCTCCCTATTCTGGAGGAAACTTTTTGGTTACTAGAAAATTTTGACACTGTGACTATCTCCCATGTCTACAGGAACAGGAACATCGTAGCGGATGCTCTCTCAAAAGCAGGGCTACAACTTGTACTAGGAAATTGGGACATCACAGAACACAAAAATGGAAACTCAATTTTTTTTTACCATCGGCCCTGTATAGACTCAGCAACTCAACAACATGATACACAACATGAACAACAAGAACATCAACAACAATAACAATCCACCTTGACAGCAATCAACATAATTTCCTGGAATAATTCCGCAAATACTACATAGTAGAAGATTTATAATCTGAAATCCAAGATTCACAACCCACTGGGAACTTTATATGTAACTAAATATGTATCTTAATCGAGAACTCTCTATACGACTAAAAGTCAGAGAATGACAAATTTTTTGTTTTTATTATCCCGACATAGATATCACACCCATGAGGAGTAGTGCTCCTTGAAGCACCTACAAAAGGTAATTTTATCTCTTCGGATGAGTAAAATTATGCTTTTTTCCAAGGAAAAAAAAAACTTAATTAAATTGCAATCACACAAAATATGAAAATAAATCAAAACACAAATTAACAAAAGTGGAAATTAAGTAAATTAAATTTTAACTATTAAGAAAATGAAAAGAAACATTGTGTCACCTGGATCGAGGGGCCCTTCTCGGCCTGAAAGACACACCAAGAAAGTTAATTTAGACTAGATCAATGTGCAATAGATAAGAAAGAATCAATTCTCATTCAAGATAAACCATCATTACAAGAAGTGAACGATTAACCCTTTAGATCTGTGATATAATGAGTTTCTCTTATACAAACTTACTAATATCCTCTCTTAATTCATGATGCCTTATTTATACATAAAAATTCAGCAGGGGAGGATATAATTGAATCCCCAAATCCCTGAGTTGTTAAAAACAATTTCTAAATTTAGAAAAACAATCAACCACAAATTCCAGGAAATCCTAGTTAAAGAACCACGCATTCCTCCGATGCCATTTAAAATTTTAAAATATTATTTGGAGTGGAGGGGATAAATGGCCTCGTTGAGTAGAAAACCCATGTGACTGATTTTCATAATTTTCCTTCATCCACTCGCGATTGACCTCGTAAAATTGTCTCTTTGCTCTGGAATGGGTCTGTTTACAACAGTTACACATGCTTATATGGAGAATTGGATCTACGAATCCTCATGGATGTACATGATAAGCTTGGGCATCCATGTAATGCATGCATTTATCTAATACAATATCATTCCTTCCTATTGCTTTGATTTTTTTTTGTTGGGTCACATATTATGTCATGTGGACATGTTGACTTCAAGTTTGACAAGGAACAAAGGAGGAATTTTGAAAATCTAAAGGACAAATTTCTCTTTCCCGATACGTGTGGATTCTATTTGGACAAGGGACTAGTGTATGAAAGTGGATTTGGTATTTTTATTCAAAACTCTTTTATTATATCTTATTTCTCTTGAATTTTTTAAAACTCGGAATATAATTTATTATTTTTATCAAGTTTTAATCTAATTTTTGAGAAATCTAGTTGATTAGCATTTTTTGTTGAATGAAGCAAAGTTGTTAGCATTTGCATTTTTTTTTAAATTTGATTATTCCTCTTTCATTCTTTCATCATAAAGTTACTTATGTAATTATTACATTATGATAACTAACTAAATATTAAGCAAAAGAACATTTGTTTCCATTAATGATTATTTTTATGACTCGTGTAAATTGTTGAATGTATTTTAATAGATGGCGAGTCCTCAAGAATTATTTCTGAAAATCTTGCCATTCATATTTCTTTCTTATGCTTGATACTTGTTTCCTATCAGCCAACAAAAGAGACATTTAACCTAAACAATTTTTTGCATGTTGTGAATGAATTGAATATCACTTTGGAAGATAAGTTATTAGACTATTGTCTCATGTTCATTTGTTTTCCCAATATTATATTTGTTTCCTTGGATATAAATATAGTGCAGATATAATCATTGATATATATTTTTAGTAGTGAGTCTTATTGTACTCGAAGTATTCTTAAGGTAATGAATTATTTCTAAGTGTTAAGAATCCATCTTTATTTTCTACACTCTTTTAGATTTTCTCTCAATTGACATAGGATATATAGATTAAGTCCTCTTTTTGAACCCTGTATTAAGACCATATCATAGTTTGAATTAACAAACATCTTTACAATGAGTGAAAAAAACATCATAAGTGGAAAACCAAGCCCAAAAATTGGTTGGAAACTACCATCCAAAATGAATTAGGTCTTGTGATTAAGTATTTGTTCCCTATTGCAGGATGGATTTTTCCTACCTATCAATAGAAGTGAAGGGTTCAATGTATAGACTATGAGAGTTACTGAGTTTACATGTCAATGTCTCCTTTTATTATTGTATGAATAGGTGTTTTGGAATAACAATCAAGTTTTCTTGTACATTTAGGTTTACATTTTTTTGTTAAAATTATGGAGTTGAGATTCAATACTATTTCTCTGATCACTTATCCATATATATATATATATATATATATATATATTCTCAATAACTTATATAAATTAGATTCTTTCAAAATAATATCTTTGGATAAAATCCTTGGCATTTTGGAAACTTATGTTCCTTGTATTCTTTGTGGCCTTCAAAATTTCAGCATTTAAAACAATATGTGTGTTGAATAAGTGTTGGAGTAAGTATTTCGACACTACATTTTTTAGAATTTGGATGTCAATGTTGATTTCACTACTATATAAATAGGCACTTTGCGCTAACAATTTCACATATTTTGTGGATTCAGATTCATATTTCTCTTATTAAAAGCATGGACTAGTCCTTCGATTATTTTGTAGCCAACATCCCTTTGAATATAGATAGTGTTAATGACGTGTAGCAATAATTAGACCTTGACTACAATAATCACTATGGTAAAAATCCATAGTGTTATGGGGTATTATTTTCCTAGTAGTTCTTTGATGCATTGAAAATACGACATTTGAAAAAATAATTATGTTACATAGCTTACAAAACTTGATAGAAAATATTAAGGATAATTAGTAAATAAAAAATTAAATGGTCTTCTTCTTGCTTAAATACAATATATATAGTTTTATAGAAAAAATTTCCACACTCCATGCATATTTGATGCAGGAACATTTCTCCACGTCGGCCAGCCAGCCAGCCATCCACGTCAAGCACATGCATTCAATGCTGAAGAGAGAGGCGCAATCCTCATTTCAATTTGAATTCAATGTAATTAAATGTCTAAGTTGGTGACATGCTGAGTCATGCCTTTGTGCAGGCATTAGGTAGATCGGCCTTTAATGTTTGTATGGCTAAGATCTAGATCCAGATGCTGGACTAGATAGCCCATTCAATGTAATTGAATAGGGTAGGTAGGTTGGAGGGAAGAGCTCGAAGAGCCCCCTTAGGTAAAAGAGATTTCGTATCTCATTTTGGAAGAAGAGTAGGAGTTGGGATAGAGGAGATAGAATCTGCGAGTAGAGAGTAGAAGAGAAGGAGCCAAGACCTTGTTACAGGTCGTGCTCAGGAACACCATTGTAAATACAGGCATTTGCCATTTGAATATAAAGAGCAGTTTTTCCTGCATTACTGTGTGTTATGTGGATGTCTATGAGTGTTCCATTGTATGCTATGAATGTATGTTGTTATCATGCATTTGCAGGAGTGTGTCTGATTTCAGGTGAAGGTTTTTGAGGTTTCATGCCAGGAGGGCATGACAAAGTACTGCGGTCTCTGAATACCGGTGCACTGAAGCACTTCTGAATACTGCGGGTTCAGACAAAGACGTGCTGCGGCACAAGAACTGGAATCAACAACTCGGTGAAGACCTCAAGGTTACTGAATACCTTGGAGGAAAGGCTATGTATGAGAGACACAGTTGCAGACAGAAACTCTGTTGCGAGTTCTATAGAGCTCTGCCAGGTGGGCATTGAGCATATGCACAGTGGTGAATTGAGGAAGACTTCTGTTGGGAAGTTCAGGAAGAAGAACCAAAATCACTAAGGATTATGTCAAGCTCTGCCAGGTGGGCATTGAGCAGGCGCATAGGGTGCCCAAAAGGAGACAGAACTCTTGGAAGTTCTAAGAGAAGACACTCTGCCAGGAGGACATTGAGACAGTGTGCAGATAGGCACAGGGAGAAGAGGACAGAACTGTTGAACGTTCTGGGAGAAGATACTTTTCCAGGTGGGCATTGAGACATTGTGCAGATAGGCACAGAAGAAGAGAACTCTTTGAGTTCTGTAATTAAAGGAAGAATCCACTGAAGGATCTTCACAGGGTTGCTGAACACCCTGCAAGCCTAGCAAGAGGTTTCTTGAGGCAGAGGATATCCAGGAGGGCATCCCAACATTCTCCATCTGCAGGAGAAAGGAAGAAAGACAAAATCCCTTAGAGGTCTAAGCGTTCGACAAGCTCAGTAGAGAAAACACTGTGTGTACGCGAAGACTCTGCAGAGGCGCAGAAGTCAAAGAATCCTTCAAGGGTTCGAAGGGAACAAGCTCAGGAGGAACAGCGTCGTCGAAGAGCGTAGGCGAGAAATCAGAGTCGATAGCTCGCAGAGGAAAAAGAGGACAAAGGTTGAGGCCTTTGAGTTTTGGAAATTCTTCCAAGTCTGGGAAGAAAGTGCACAAGCTCAGGAGGGAGCACAGCCTCTGTCAGATCGGTTGGAGAAGAAGATCTGGACTATTGGTTTCTATGTCCAGGAGAAGCTCAGGAGAAGCCTACAAAAGGGAGAGATCATGAGGCGTTGGATCTCATTCAGAAATCCCGTCAGTCGTCAGATCGGACAGGAGGTGCACGGGGTTTAACCCTTCTCACGCTAGGCAGAAGTCCCGACAGGTATTGGGATATCGACGTTTGTGATATTGGGGATATCGAGGACGTGAGGAGAGTCACTTGACAGCAGGAACCCCGAATCAATGAGATTTGATCTGGACCATTTGTTTGGGAGTGGATGCATGTCACGAGATTACCCGCATCTGGGACTCAGGCGTCGGAGGTTGGAAGAGGAAGTCTTTCGACTTCACGAGTGGCGAAAAAGCGAGAGCTCTGTGTTGTGGGCCTAGCTGACGTCACATCGAGATATTGGAGTTCTCAAGGGAGAGAAAGTCGGGACATTTCAAGTCTCGAAACAACGAGGATTGACCTGAACCGTCCATTCACTTGGGACACATGTCAGAGATATGAAGAAAGTCAGAGTTCGGCATTTCATGAGTTCTGAGGACGAGGCGCCCGGGACATTTGAAGTCGTGAAATCGTGATATTGGATCAGAGCCATCCATAGGTAGAGGACGTGTGGCGAAGATCCAAATGATCGGGAGAAGTCCCGATAGGAAGTCAAACCTGAGCATTGGAGATCAGCATTTCGCGAGTTCTGAAGACGAGGCGCTTGAGACATCAGAAGTCACGAAATCGCGAGAAGCAATTAGGACCGTCCATCATAGGAGGACGCATGGCAGCGATCGAAGCTTCCAGAAAAAGGTACCGATAGGAGAGCCACATTGGAGAGATCAGGGATCGGGATATCGAGAATCCCGTGGACACGAAGTCCTTGCAATTCGGAATCGCAAAGTCCGAAACCCCGACAAGAAGGAGGAAAGCGCTATCGAGGGGGCCAGCTGTCAATATATCAAAGAATCGAGATTCGAGGGATCGGTAGTCCCGTGAGCAAATGCATTTCAACATTTGAAACCCCGAAGTCACGATAGGTGGTATGACTGCGGTCATATGAAAGGGAGGTCGTGTGGACCACGAGTCTAGCCCGGAGGCGCGTGACGGTGAATTTACTCATCGGTGATCAGGAGATCACGGGGACAGTGGTTCGTGACATCGAGGATCGCGAAACCCCGAATCCCGACAAGAAGGATAAGGTTGCGGTCTTATGAAAACTAGTCATATGGAATAGGGGCATAGCCAGGAGGGGCTAAGGCCGAAAGAGTGCATCGGCAAATCGGATTTCGGGAGTTCGAGAGGACAGGGACTCTCGACATCAGAAAGGAAGAAACTCTGAAACCCGATATTGAGTTGGGGAAGATCACGGTTAAGTGCGAAAAAGCCATGTGGATGAAATAAGGACCTGTGGATCGGATTTTCGACCGAGATTCCAGCCGAGGAATCGAAAGAGCCACTTTGGCTCATGAATGAATAAGAACGATCCTGTGAGAAGGAGCGCGATGAGGGTGTGGTTGCGGATATCGTCTGCGTCAAGTGGTATCAGAGCTTGAATCTTGCTTGTATATTTCAGGAAAGGGAAGCCAGAGGAGGAAAGCACTCTGATACACACATCAAGTGGTATCAGAGCTTGAATCTTGCTTGTATATTTCAGGCAAGGGAAGCCAGAGGAGGAAAGCACTTTGATACACATGTCAAGTGGTATCAGAGCTTGACTTCACTTGTATATTTCAGGTGAAGCGAGAAGGTAAAGGAAGATAGAGCGTTGGGGACTCTGTGACGATTGTTTGGAGGAAGGCAACAATCGAGAAGACAGTCAGGGAGACTGTAGGATGAAGCCGGTAACACTCTTATTGCGGAGTGACGGCAGCAGGTTTGCTAGGGGAGTAGACAGGGATGGCACCATGGTTACTGAAGACCATAGGCATGCTGGGAGAAAGAGAAAAGGATAAAAGCTTGCAGAAATGGATAAAGAGCTCGCTTAAATAAGAGCAGACATAGAAACGCTCGAACTGCAGATGTAGCAGAAAGCAAAGTCGAGATGGGTATATGAATGGCCCATGAGGAAACCAAAAGAAAAATGGCTAGTCAGGGAGTTGATGGTCAGAAGACAGCGAAGGCTGTTAAAGGGATGGTTGAGGTATGCTGAAAACCTTGACGGACCTGAGGAAATGGTTCAGGTGTGTGAACCAAAGATTGGGGACATTCTTGGTGAAGAGAATGAATTGGGATCAGCTGAGGCTCTCAAGAACTGCCAGGAGGGCAGAGAAGAAATTCCAGTTTGCCAGGTGGGCAACGAGATGAGATCGCTGCGGGATCTCACAAACTGTCATGAGGACAGCCAGGGAATTTCACATTGCCAGCTGGGCAATGAAACAAGGTCGCTGCGGGATCTCGAAGACTACCAGGAGGGCAGCGGAAGCATCTCAAATTGCCAGATGGGAAAAGATGAGAATTTGAGACTATCTGAAAGTCTCATGGACTCGGAGGTGAGTTCAAATCAGCAAGGAGTGATGATGAAGATGATATCAGTTGATCTCATAATTTGCCAGGAGGGCAGCGAACAAATCCCATATTTCCAGGTGGGCAGGGATGAGAATATGAGACTATCAGAGGGTCTCATAAATTCAGAGATGGATTTAGATCAGCGGGTGCAGCTGACAGAAGAGGAGGATTTGAGAAGCCTTATGATGATTGGGGGAATCAAGATATTCCTACCACTTGCCCGAGAGGAGGCAGAAGTCTGTGTTGGAGAGGAAGTGGCAACAGCAGAAGAACATTCGGCTGAGACTGTCAAGGAGAAATTGGAGCAGGTGTTTAAAACTGCCCAAGCAGAAGAAGAAGCAGAAGAGGATGATGAGCATTCCGAGGAAGGGCTCAATATTTTCAGCCAGGAAGCTGAAAAGACTGCAACAGGGGAGTTTGAAGAAGAAGAAGAAGAGGCAAACAACATTGTTTTTGCTGATATGTATGAAAAAATTGAAGCCCTGGAAAAGAGGGTGAAAGTGCAGGGCATGCACATACAACAAGTGAGGTTGGAAGCTGATAAAGAGGAAAGCATGGGGGATCATGATGATCTTCCCATGAGCCAAAAAATTTTGCAGCTGGGGAGACTGCAAAAACAGGACCAGCCACTGGAGCAGCTCAACGAAGTGATCGAGGAGATCATAAGGCTGATGTTGAGGTCAGCAGAAACTGCCAGCAAGGAGTAGCTGAGCAGAAAGGGAGAAGCAGCAGTAACAGCAGCGCAGAAGCAGCAGGGAGGAAATGGAGCAGATGAATAGCTCCAGAGGTTTATTTGGGATCCAGGAGGATTCTCACAGCTGAGATGGGAAGCTCATGAGCAGGAGCTCATGAATTTTGCAGCTGAGGAGTATGATGCAGGAGCATTTCTCCACGTCGGCCAGCCAGCCAGCCAGCCACGTCAAGTGTATGCATTCAATGCTGAAGAGAGAGGCACAGCCCTCATTTCAATCTAAATTCAATGTAATTAAATGTCTAAGCTGGTGAGGTGTAGAGTCGTGCCTTTGTGTAGGCATTAGGTAGATCAGCCTTTAATTTTTGTATGGCTGAGATCTAGATCTAGATGTTGGACTAGATAGCCCATTCAATGTAATTGAATAGGGTAGGTAGGTTGGAGGGAAGAGCTCGAAGAGCCCCCTCAGGTAAAAGAGATTTTGTATCTCATTTTGGAAGAAGAGTAGGAGTTGGGATAGAGAAGATAGAATCTGCGAGTAGAGAGCAGAAGAGAAGGAGCCGAGACCTTGTTACAGGCTGTGCTCAGGAACACCATTGTAAATACAGGCATTTGCCATTTTAATATAAAGAGCAGTTTTTCCTGCATTACTGTGTGTTATGTGGATGTCTGTGAGTGTTCCATTGTATGCTATGAATGTATGTTGTTATCATGCATTTGCAGGAGTGTGTCTGATTTCAGGTGAAGGTCTTTGAGGTTTCATGCCAGGAGGGCATGACAGAGTACTCTGGTCTCTTAGTACCGGTGCACTGAAGCACTTCTGAATACTGCGGGTTCAGAAAAAGATGTCCTGCGGCACAAGAACTGGAATCAACAACTCGGTGAAGACCTCAAGGTTACTGAATACCTTGGAGGCAAGGCTGTGTATGAGAGACACAGTTGCAGACAGAAACTTTTTTGTGAGTTCTGTAGAGCTCTTCCAGGTGGGCATTGAGCATATGCACAATGGTGCATTGAGGAAGACTTTTGTTGGGAAGTTCAGGAAGAAGAACCAGAATCACTGAGGATTCTATCAGGCTCTGCCAAGTGGGCATTGAGCATACGCATAGGGTGCGTAGAAGGAGACAGAACTGCTGGAAGTTCTGAAAGAAGACACTCTTCCAGGAGGACATTGAGACAGTGTGCAGATAGGCACAAGGAGAAGAGGACATAACTGTTGAACGTTCTGGGAGAAGATACTCTGCTAGGTGGGCATTGAGACATTGTGTAGACAGGCACAGGAGAAGAGAACTCTTTGAGTTCTGTAATTAAAGGAAGAATCCATTGAAGGATCTTCACAAGGTTGCTGAACACCCTGCAGACCCAGCAAGAGGTTGCTTGAGGGAGAGGATAGCCAGGAGGGCATCCCAACATTCTCCATCTGGAGGAGAAAGGAAGAAAGAAAAAATCCCTTAGGGGTCTGAGCGTTCGACAAGCTCAGGAGAGACAACACTGTGTGTGCGCGAAGACTCTGCAGAGGTGCAGAAGTCAAAGAATCCTTCAAGGGTTCGAAGGGAACAAGCTCAGAAGGAACAACGCCATCGAAGAGCGTAGGCGAGAACTCAGAGTTGAGAGCTCGCAGAGGAAAAAGAGGACAAAGGTTGAGGCCTTTGAGTTTTGGAAATTCTTCCAAGTCTAGGAAGAAAGTGCGCAAGCTCAAGAGGGAGAACAAATGCTGTCAGATCGGACAGGAGGTGCACGGGGTTTAACCCTTCTCACGCCAGGAAGAAGTCCCGACAGGTATGGGAATATCGGCGTTCGTGATATCGGGGATATCGAGGATGTGAGGAGAGTCACTTGACATCAGGAACCCTGAATCAGCGAGATTTGATCTGGACCATTCATTTGGGAGTGGACGCGTGTCACCAGATTACCCACATCTGGGACTCATACATCGGAGGTTGGAAGAGGAAGTCTTTCGACTTCACGAGTGGTGAAAAGGCGAGAGCTCTGTGTTGTGGGCCTAGGTGACGTCACATTGGGATATCGGAGTTCTCGAGGGCGAGAAAGTCAGGACATTTCAAGTCTCGAAACAGCGAGGATTGACCTGAACCATCCATTCACTTGGGACGCATGTCAGAGATATGAAGAAAGTCGGAGTTCGGCATTTCGCGAGTCCTAAGGATGAGGTGCCTGGGACATTTGAAGTCGCGAAATCACGAGATTGGATTAGAGTCATCCATCGGTATAGAGCGTGTGGCGGAGATCCAGATGATCGGGAGAAGTCCCGATAGGAAGTCAAACCGGAGCATCGGAGATCGGCATTTCGCGAGTCTTGAAGACGAGGCACTCGGGACATCAGAAGTCGTGAAATCACGAGAAGTGATCAGTACCATCCATCATAGGAGGACGCGTGGTAGCGATCGAAGCTTCTAGGAAAAGGTACCGATAGGAGAGCCACATCAGAGAGATCGGGGATCAGGATATCAGGAATCCTGTGGACACGAAGTCCTTGCAATTCAGAATTGCGAAGTCCGAAACACCGACAAGAAGGAGGAAAGCGCTATCGAGGGGGCCAACTGTCAATATATTGGAGAATTGCGATTCGAGGGATCGGTAGTCCCGTGGGCAAATGCATTTCAACATTTGAAACCCCGAAGTCCCGATAGGTGGTATGACTGCGGTCATATGAAAGGGAGGTCGCGTGGACCACGAGTCTAGCCCGGAGACGCGTGACGGTGAATTTACTCATCGGTGATCGGGAGATCACGGGGACAAAGGTTCATGACATCAAGGATCGCGAAACCCCGAATCCCGACAAGAAGGATAAGGCTGCGGTCTTATGAAAACTAGTCATATGGACTAGGGGCATAGCTAGGAGGGGCTAAGGCCAGAAGAGTGCATCGAAAAATCAGAGTTCGGGAGTTCGAGAGGACAGGGACTCTCGACATCAGAAAGGAAGAAACTACGAAACCCGATATTGAGTCAGGGAAGATCACGGTTAAGTGCGGAAAAGCCATGTGGATGAAATAAGGACCTGTGGATCGGGTTTTTGATCGAGATTCTAGCCAGGGAATCGAAAGAGCCGCTTCGGCTCATGAATGAATGAGAACGATCCTATGAGCAGGAGCGCGACGAGGGTGTGGTCGCGGATATCGTCTGCGTCAATATTGCTTTGATGGCCTTTCATTTCCATCTGCAGACTTAATTTCCCTTTTTTTCTCACTCCAGAGCCATACATACACATTTATGTCCATATACGTGAGCTACGGTTAGACAACTCGCGTATACGCAGGTTGCTCCATTACAACCCACTTACATCGATTTTTGTGCTCAAAAATTAAAAACAATTGTCGGCCTTCCATGACATGTCATGAGATCCATGATCCTTGACCTTCCATATATTGGAAATGCTCCCACTCGACCCTTCAATTATATTTGGAGGATATAAATAGAGTCATATACAATCCTTGATGAAAACATCACATTGAGAGAAAAGACACTATGGAGAAATTTCACCTCATATTGAGTTTGCATCCCTTTTTCCTTAAACGTATGAACTTCTAGTGTTCATCCCCCAAGATTTTCCTACCTTGACATGGAGAACCTCATTTTATCCTACTACTTGTGACCTTACCTTTGTGGAGGATATAAGTGGTGGATGCTTAACTGGAGGGACTTAGTTTCTCGGTTCTCATATGTGTCAATATAGAAGTTTGTCACCTATGTACTTTTGTTGATTACTTTAATAGAAATACTCTTTTCTTGTCCAATTATATATCGCAAATATTTCTATTACTTTCCATGGGCGTATTTTTTATGTATGTTAATGTATTGTGCTATTTTATATGCTAACATTGTATATCATTTCCACATGCTTGTGTATATTGGTTGTTGAGGACAAGTTGCGGGTATAAAGATTTGGGTCACGTGCTCAACTGTGGCCTCCTTCAGACGTCTGGATGAGGTAGGATTATAGCCTTCTCTTGTTAGCATTTTCATTTATGTAGCATACTTCATATTAGATTTTATTTATGGGTGTCATTCTGTTTGTTATGGTTTTCCCCTAGGCATAGAGAGATTTTCCTTGTAACAAAATTGGCGACTCCACTGGGGAGATATCCTTTTTGGGGTATTGGTTTTTTTTTATCCTTGATTTTCTCTTTTTTTTCCATAGTTTCTATGCCACATGTTTCTTGACAGACTATATTTTTCCTTATATCTGAGTTTCTTGGCCTAATCCTTTCTGAGGAAGTGTATTCTTCGCCATACATAGGTTTTCCCCTTGAAACTCATGTACATACACAAGTTGTCTCCCTTTAGGGTACATACATATGCTTTTTTTCCATGAATAGTTGCATACACTATCTTCTTGGTCCTTTTGGATGAGTTTGGTGCTTACTAGGTGATTTTTGTTGGTTGTTGAGACTTCTTGGGTCCCTATTCTAAATGTTAAGTGTCTACAGAGTGATAGGAAGCCGCTTTATTGGTGAGTATTTTGGGCGAATTCCTTTCTTGTCATTTTTCTCATTTATTGTCCTTGCATTCTAGTCTGTCTAATTGCTTCTTGGTATCCTTCTTGGCTTGTCTCTTCTTTCTTTTGGTAGGGTCTTCCTGTGAGGTTGTTATTTAGTCCTTTCATTTTCATTTCGTTATATCAAAAATACAAAAAAAAAATTCCTTTTTTCATTTTACTTATAGCATTTTCACTTTTGGTTACTTTAAATTAGTTTTGACATATTAGGAAAGATTGCACTTCATTGAAATTGTAGAGATTTCATTTTGGAAACAACATTTGGAAGCATACCATCTCTTTGAAAATCAAGACTAGTACTTAGCATTTTTTTTTATATATTCTTATCTTTTACATATGTTGAGTCATAATACCATCAATTTCACGATTGCAACTCTTGAGTAAACAGAAGCCATTAAAATTAACATTGAATAATAAAAATTGATTAGAAATTATTTTATTTTTTAGGGTATAAAAAAAGGTGTAGGACCTAGGGCCTTGGAATAGGATTTTGTGAGTAAACTTCTCCAAGGATAGAAAAATTAATGTATGTGTCTAACCAGAGAGTGGGTAAAACCATTATGTAATTGGTGTCCTCAGGAGGCTCCGCTCACACCGAAGTTAAGAACGAGGTTGCACGAAGTTGGTTGCAGATATAGCCCTCTAATGCCTTCCTAACATCATAGATATTTATGGGGTTCTATTCATATCTGGGGGTTTCTCTAGTGCCTTTACCTCCTTGAGAGTTGATTCTTTCAAGATTTAGGGCTTTGCTACCCTACCCATATGGTGGGTTGAACTTGTGACTACTTGCATGAGCATTGGTTATATCATGGTGACTTTAGTTTCTTGACTTAGGTATCCACATGGGTTTCTTGTAGGGGTTATTTTGCAAGTAACCTGAGTCAAATAAGGATCAGACAACACATAAACTTTATGGTGGATTTTCTCTCCAGAGGAATCTGATCGAATAGACTATGAAGCATACGAGGGTCCTTATAACTAGTTATGTTTCATCCACTCTATTGTTCAGGAGTCTCATCCCCTCCTGGGTGAGCCATACCTTCTTTAGTTTGGGAGGTCCATATTACACATCAAAATTTCACATTTGTGTTTGGCACCCTAAGTGTCACAAGTGTCGTAAAGTGATGTATGCAGCTATGTAAGTGTCACATGCATTGTTGCAAGTTTTGTATGCACCTTAACAATTTTCTCATTAACTTTGTGAGGTGTCTCCACCCCTTGACACCATTCAAGCAATTTTTCATGACCCCTAAGTCATATGGGAGGAGGAAACCCATAATTTATAGGTAAAAACACATCTTTTCCTTGGAAAATTCGACCTTTTTCTAAGAATTTATGAAGGGTGGTGCCCCCATGGCCATGCTAGGGGAGTGCCATGGCACCTCCAATGCCTTATTAGTGGAGTGCCACTACGAGGGTGGCACCTTGTCTCTCACTAGAGGGGATTTCCATTCATATTGAGAGAAAAGGGGGATCTCCTCCACCTTCTTTTATGGGCCAGCTGTTTCAGATTGGGTTGCTTGTGTTTGACCCCAAGTCCTTGCATTCACTTTAGGATTTTTTAGAATATGACATATTCTTCACCTCCCAGAATCGCAATCGTCCTACCATGAGTACTAATTCAAATATGAATGCATTAGGAATCCCTTCAAGTCTAACATCCACTATGATTAGTGGGGTCCCCTCGACTCCCTCATTGTCAGTTGTTTAGATTTTGGAGGCTCCCTTACCTAATTCTACCCAACCCATGGGCTCTACTGAGCCCATGGGAACAAATCCTTTTATTTTACCACATGGTATGTTGAATCATAGAACTCAGTCAATATTTCCTTTAGCCACTAATCCTTTCTCTTTTGGTATGCGTGACATGAATTCACACTTTTCATCCTTGGTTTCATCATCTCATGTAGATCTTAGTCTTGGTTCTAAGGGCATGACGCCTCCTTATTCTCCTTTTTTGTTTGGTGGAGGTCATATCCCTCAACCAACTCCTACAGTAAGAGGTTGGAATCCTCCTTCCTCTAGATCCAATCCTAGCTACACGTTTCTAGGATCGAGTGCTCAAATGGAAGTTCCTTCTACTTCCTATATTCCATCCATTCATCCTTCATCTTTTATGTTGATTCCTATGAACTCTTTTCTCATGGTGAATATCCCTTTGTCCTATGGTGTTTCATCGATGATGATTCCCTTACAACCTTTTATTAATCAGTGGGGAGGAGGATACTATCCTACCGGACAGGTCCATGGTGTATACCAGAACCCTTCTTGGCCTATGATCTCTGAAAACCAATATTTCATGGGATTGTGGTCTCATATTCTACAGCCAACCGCTACAAGTCATGTTGGAAGCACAAGTCCAGACACTTTGATTCATACTAGAATTAGGTCACCAAACTCTGTTAGTCATGTTCGATACCTATAACAAGCCTCTACAAGTCATGTTGGGATCAAGCAACCAACCACTGCAAGTCATTTTGGGGGCACAAATCTAGTCACTATTAGTTACACTAGATAAACATCACCAACCTTTGCAAGTTGTATTGGAGATCAGCTACTAGCCTATGCAAGTCATGCTGGGAGCATGTCACCAACCACTACAACTAATGATGGGGGTACTGATATGATTGAGAATCCTAGATGTATAGGACGTAATCCCAAGTTCCTTTGTAGAATTTGCAAAGGAGATCACCTAACGCGTTTATGCCATGCTATTGCGGTGGTACGAGAAGCATGATCCTTGTCTAGTATCCCTTCGGGTTCTTAGTCATCTTTGGTTTCCTAATAATATAATCCTTCTTTGGTTGATATATAGGTCGTGTTGATGCAATCTTCGACTGAAGCCACTCCTTTTTTTTGGAGTGATGCATCTCTTGACCATGTGGTATCACATTCTGTTCAACTTGTGTTCGTGTCGATGCAATATTCGGCTGACACCACTCTTGCTTTGGGGAGTGATGCATCTCTTGACCATGTTTTCCACATCTTATTCAACCAACGTTTGAAGAAGTGGTCATGTTGATGCAATATTTGGTCGATCCCACTATTTGATGCAATATTTGGTCGATCTAACACATAAAGAATTACACATCTCTCTCATAAATATCCATACCAGCCAATAATCATATATCTAAATTGTTGAAAAAGTGCTTATAAAATTAAGGCATTTTTTTTTTTGTTTTTCATGTAGATGACATTATTATATTTTTATCCATAAGTAAACATCATTATCATAATTATTTAAAGATTGCTATTTTTAATTATTTCTCATCAAGCATGACATTATATATTTTTAAGTTGTAACCCTTTCTTACTATTTAGTAATATTAAAAAAAAAAAAAATTATCGCTCTCATGTTTTTTATTAAATAAATTATGAATCTCATCTTCTTTTTTATTGGTAAAGACAAATTAAGAATTGATTGAGTAATTGCTCTTATTCATCAGACCAATCAAACGTTGCGTCTATATATATAACAGATGCCAAGTATATACCATCAAATTGATTGAGTAATTGCTCATATTCATCACAGAAAACAATGGATTCATCATATGATAGTATTCCGGAAGAGTTTGTTGATCCTATTATGAACGAATTCGCTTACGATCCAATTCGGCTGCCCATAACAGAAGACCCTGCTCAGGTTCTTTACAACCGCAGGACACTCGAAAAGATTTGGGACGACAAACACTACGCCGTTAACCCCTATACCCGCCGGCCCTTCGACATTCGCAATGCGATCCCTCAGACTGAGCTGAGGCAACAGATGCGCCAGTACATCGTTGAAAACAGCACAAACTGCCTTGAGGTCATTTCAGTGGATTACACTAAACCCTTGAACTCAACAGATATGAAACATCTGTTGAGTGAATTGGTTATTGCTGGTGAGCATTGCTTGCTGGCCAGTGATAACTGGAATAGTAAGGAATCAGAGGCCTGTTGGAAGGTTCTC
>JASDQU010684566.1:16462-28583 GCA_032191745.1 Picea mariana
GTAATTAAATTGATTTATAAAAATATTTTGGGATAAAATTAAAAAAATGGGGAAATAATTGTTTTACTATATTATGCTAATTAAAAATTTATTTATTAAAAAGAAAAAGGGAAAAAGGGTAAGTTTATGCACATGCCTTTTTGAGTTTAAATAAAAAGGGGAAAGAGGGAAATCTAAAATAATTAGGAAACTAGGAAAAAGCGGGAAACATAAAAAGAAAGGGGAAACACAAGGAAAAAACAGATAGTCTAACTTAGTAAGGTATCTAGCATTTAAGAACTTTCTAATTTAAACTCAAATAGTAAATTAATAAGGGGGAAAGTCATTAAAACTTGTAAGGGGATATGGGGACACCTAGGAGCGATTATAGGAGTGTCTTTAGGTGAGTGAGGGAAATAGGGATAATTAATTAATTAGTGAAATTAATTTATGGAGGAATGAAGGGGATGGGTGACACATGTACGGGGAGGATTTTTATGAATTAAATTATTAAACATTAAATAAAATGGGATTTTGGGAAAGTAAGGGACTATTGGCACATGGGAGACCCAGGGTTCAACGCTCAAGAGCACACCAACAAAGCCCTAACTACCGGCCCTTTCGGCAACACCTGCGAAGCAGATGAAGTCTCACCCGAGGTAGAGGCAAGGGTGGTTGCATGACTCAGGTGTCTTCAACCTTAGCTGGGACACATATATGTGATTATCTTGCTTACAACACACTTAACACTAGTTATTTCCTAACATACATTCATTAATACACTTCATAGAAAGCACAGAGCACCGCAGTAATTACTCAGATCTAGCACTTATCAATGATAAACAATTTATACTCAATAGATTAAGCACTTAGCATCTTATGTATCATATCTAGCATGCATTCATATCTCATAAGAACAAAGCATCAATAAATCTATCTAAACATATCAGAGCACTTATCAAGAGAGAGACAAACACATCAGCACAATACATAGAGTTACTGTGGTTCACCCCCACCCTGGGGCTATGTCCACAAAGTCTTCTTTATATTATCTTGGTCAAGCAGTTACAACACAGAGCTTCGATGACCCTTACCTCGCATAGGACAAGAGATCTGCGTAGCTCGCTAGATCCTCTTTCCCCGGGTAGATCCGAGCACTAAGCCTTCTCACATTCTGTGCACTCGACACTATTACAACACACACATAGCTCTTACAGTCACACAAACTTCTGATCACATAGATCCAACTTATGCACTAAGCCATCGACTAGGCAGGGCCTCCTTTCTTACATGGCCTAGACCTCTATTTATACATAGAAAAAGGCCTAAACAAGGGCCGGCATCCCTTTCCTGTTACAATATTCCCAAAAAACCCAAAAAGGTTGCACAAAAGGTGGCGAGATCCCATGATATTTGCTTTGCTATGCGCTCAGTCTTCGACAGGCAGTCGAAGTACTAAACGGTCAACTATGACCAAGTATTCCTCAAACTTGGTCGAGGGCCAACAGGCCCCCAACACTCACCTGTGACTCATCCCGAGTCACTCTTCTCTGGGTAACTCTGCCTCGAAGGCCTCGAGCTTCGCTCGAGCTTCGCTCGAGCTTCTTCAACCTGTTGCTTTGCTACTGCTTCTTTCTCGACAAAATTTTGAATGATTCGTTACTAGCTGGTCCTTCTAAGCACTGCTCTGCTATGTTCATGACCTGTTCCAGGTCTGTTCCTTGGCTCTCAATCTCTACGAATAGTTGACATGCCCTATCCTGCAAAGGTTGAAGTTGCTGCATCACTTCCATGACGTTGCTCTGGATCATATGAATCTGCTGCTGCACGACACGCTGTTCATGGGACCTCTTCATTTTCTCTATGGTCGATAGGGCCTTTAGCTGTACCTGTAACTTCTCAGCTTGGTACTTCGCCTCTTGGAGCTGTGACTCCAATTTATGCAATTTAGGGTTCTCGGATAGGTTCTCATGTATCTGCGCACTTCTACTACTTAATTGATTACATTCCTCAGTGAGTGCCTTAAAATCCTTTTTACTGTACTTCGGGCATTCACTTCTCATTGGTCACGTTCTTCTTGTGGAGTACTCGGTATACCTTGGAGCTCTAGTTCTACTACTCTTTGTTGGAATTGCTGAATGACTTCAAAAAGCTTCATTACTTGGCGTTCTATAGCTTCTTCTGCCTTATGTTCTAAGCCAGTCATAGAGCAAAATGCTCTATTGACTGCTTCTTCGATCCTGATTTGCTTCGCGAGAAGTTGCTCCTTCTCCTTTTGGATCTTTGCGCGTTCTTTATCAAACTTCTCTTGGATGACCTCCTTCATTTGCTGTGCAGCTTGGGGCTGCTCTATGATTTCCTCATGTGCGTGCTTTAGGGATTGGGTGGCCTGCGTTGTTACTTCTTCTGCTTTCCAAAGGCGTACTTCAACTAGGTCAGCAATCCTGTGAAGTTGAATTGACTCGTCTCCTGCTTCAGGTGTTCCTTCTGGCATAGGCACAGTGGAGACTGCGTGGTTAGACTGGAGGGCTCACTGTACTCCTTAGAGCTCGACTTCAATTTTGTCATACATCGTCTATTTATTGGCCTCCTACTTTTATTGGATCTCTTCTATAGCTTCATTCAAAGTCACGAGGAGAAATCTTAAGTCATCTGGATTGAGCGTGGTCTTCATCTTGGTCACGATCGCTTTGGCTTTCATCTTAATGGAAGACTTCGAAGGTGACCCTTTTCTTTTCTTTAGAACTTTTACTTCATCTTCTGGTTGCTGTTCAACTTATTCTAGGTCTTTGTCGTTACCTTCTTCATCTGGTGTGACAGAAGCTGTCCTTATAGAGCGGCTATCTACATATTGAACCTCTTTAGTTTTCTTCGTCTCCTTTGTCTTCTTTGTCTTCTGCATCTTATTGGGCCCAGGTGTGTCCTGCGCAGCTTCTGGGCTGCTGATATCTGAAATATCCACTGGATCTACTGCAACGAGGAGGTCCGCCGACCATTCCTTGGTAATATCTTCAAGGTCTTCTTCTGTCAATTTATAATAGGACTGCAGCTATTCCTGGTGCTCATCAACGCCTGGATTTAGGTATATGAAGTGGCGATCTACGCTAAACTTCATTAAGGGTCTGAATCTGTGGAGTGTGTTCGGAGTAATGCGAGGTGTGGCTTGTATTGCGGTCTTCAACTGGATGTAGTATCTATGAAAGAGGGTATTCAACTGCCATTGCCTGCTCATATAACGGTCAGGTAACAGGTCATAACTTTCTTTTGAGCCATTCGGGCCATTAGCGGAATGGGTATATTGTATTCTAATGGTTATATTACTTTGACATGGAAAAGTGCCATATGTCACTGTTATACTATCCCGACGAAGCTCAAATTTTTCATGTTTTTCTTCTGTGGGGTTTCTTCTGGAACATTCTATAATTTCTCCAACTTCGCTTTCTTCTTCATGAGTTTTCTAGCCTTCTTCCCAGTGATCTTCATCTGGGTCATCATTTTTTCATTTTGATTCTTTTCTTCTCTTGGCATGGTAACTTCGCAGTGCTAAGATCCTTTCTTCAGATCCATGGGTATTACTTGTCCAACATATTTTTCAGTCCTCTGTGGTTCTTCTAGTGTTCTGTCAACTTCGTCATCCAAGTTCATGGGGTCAAGAACCCTTGATCTGTTCTCCTGTTCTTCAATCAACTACGCGATCCTTCTAGTCATGAAGTGTCTTAACTCTTGTCTCTATTGTTCTAGGTCCTTTTCTGCTTCCTGTTTTCTGGCTTGATCTTTCTCAATCCAAGGTTTACCAAGTAACATAGTAAACGAGGCGCTATCCTCCATGAACTTAACAATCTCAAAATCTTCTTTTGTCGAAGCTCCATGAGTATTCATAGATATCTGAGTGAGCTTTCCACATAGGTTTACCATCTTTCCTCTTAATAACTCTATTCCTCCTAATGAAGGGGTCATGTCAGGTCTTTCTATAGCTTTCCAGGTTCCTTCTGTCATAATGTTCACCTGTGTTTCTTCATCCAAAACACAGTCAATGTCGAAGTCTTCTATTCTCACTTCGATCTATTCTTTCTTCTTGAAGATCTCTGATAGCCTAACATGTCGGTGGTCATTCAAGGTATCTCTCATCTGTAGCAATATCTTTTCTGATTCTTTCTAGGTTTCTGCTATAATCTTGGTCTCTTGATCTCCTGCTTGCTCTATATTCAGCTTTTCAAGCCTAGCAATCATTCTATGGCAATCCAATACTTCATGGTACATAGCCTTACAACAAAGACAACTAGGTCTTCGCCCAAGGCATTCCTTAGCAAGATGTCCGAGCCTTCTACAATTGTAAAAAAGAGTTAATCCTCTCTTTCTCTTTAATGATCCCCAACTTTGCATGTACTGTGTGCTAGGATTATAACGGTTAGCCTGGAAAAATTTGTTTCTAAGATCCTGCATCCATTGGTTAGTCCAAAAATTCTTTCTATGCATAGGTATAACATATCTATCACTATACTTATCAGATCTATTCATATCAAACTTTCTTTCATCTATTAATGCCCTAGTTTTGAAGCTAGGATAGAATCTATCAAACATACCTAGATCCATGCTTTAGAAACAAAAAATTTCACTTATCTTACTTCTACAGAGCACAAAGCTTCCAGATCTAAGACTTTTAACTATTCTTACCTTTATCAAAGCACAAATCTTATAGATCTTACCTTTTTCTTGCAGATCTGATCTCTTTCTTCATAGATCTGACTTCTTTTTCTTCAGATCTGACCTCTCTTATTCAGATCTGACCTTTCTTTCTTGTCACAAAGCTTCACGGGTCAAACAGAACATTGCGTACTAGGGAAACATATCCACGCACATAGCTTATTTTGCACAAAGCTTCTTCTTCTTCAGTTTCCAAAAATCACAGTTCCAGGTCCCGACGACGAAACCATTTGTTTGCATAGGGGTAGATCCAAGATTCAACACTCAAGAGCGCACCAAAAAATCCCTAAATACTGACCCTTTTGACAACACCTGCGAAGCAGGTGAAGTCTCACCCGAGGTAGAGGCAGGGGTGGTTGCAGGACTCAGTTGTCTACAACCTTAGATGGGACACAGATTTGTGATTATCTTGCTTACAACACACTTAGCATCAGTTATTTCCTAACATACATTCATTAATACACTTCGCAGAAAGCACAGAGCACCGTAGTAATTACTCAGATCTAGCACTTAGCAATGATAAATGGGTTATACTCAATAGATTAAGCACTTAGCATCTTATGTATCATATCTAGCATGCATTCATATCTCATAAGCACAAAGCATCAATAAATCTATCTAAACATATCATAGCACTTAACAAGAGAGAGACAAACACATCAGCACAATACACAGAGTTACCGTGGTTCACCCCCACCCTGGGTTTATGTCCACAAAGTCTTCTTTATATTATCTTGGTAAAGTAGTTACAACACGGAGCTTCGATGACCCTTACCTCGCATAGGACAAGAGATCTGTGCAGCTTGCTAGATCCTCTTTCCCCGGGTAGATCCAAGCACTAATCCTTCTCACACTCTGTGCACTCAGCACTATTACAACACGCACAAAGCTCTTACAGTCACATAGACTTCTGATCACATAGATCCAACTTATGCACTAAGCCATCGACTAGATAGGGCCTCCTTTCTTACATGGCCTAGACCTCTATTTATACATAGAAAAAGGCATAAACAAGGGATGACATCCCTTTCCTATTACAATATTCCCAAAAAACCCAAAAAGGTTCCACAAAAGGTGGCGAGATCCCGTGATCTCCGCTTCGCTATGTGCTCCATCTTCGATAGGTAGTCGAAGTACCAAACGGTCAACTATGACCAAGTATTCCTCAAAACTTGGTCGAGGGCCAACATGGAATTTGAAACTCTATATAATGGAGGGAGGAGAATGATGATGAATCTCGGATTTTATGCGTAACGTTACGCTGTAGAAATTTATACTTGACTGACTTAGCTTGTGGGAGTTGGGATACCCATCTTGGGAGGAGTGATAGCTCGGCCTTGCGAGGTGAGCTGGGAGCTAGCTGATTCTTTGGATAGTGTGCATGGATCCTTTGTGGCTCAGGGGGATAAGGGGGAAGAAGAGTACCCTAGCGTTGGTTGGGAGGTACCGGTGAAGTCTCATCGGTCAACAAGCGGGAGCTGCAAGGAGTGCGCGGGACAACAACTCAGAGAGGGATACTTGGGTTACGATACACTTCCTTTATTTCTGCATGGTAGATTGTTAGTATGCATTATTCTTTTAGTTCTGTATGTTTAATTGGGTAAATAAAATGACAGTCTTAGCATTCTAGTGGATGACTGAAATTTCCTCCATAGCCTTTAGCTCTATGTTGATTTCCCATGGCCTTTGATCCCTGCATGTCTTGATCATCCTATGGTTGATTGATTGTGTTGATTGTGGTTTATTTTTTCCTTCATCCCTAGATCATCATTCCACACCTGAGCAATCGGCTAGGACCCTGATCTACGGTCATCGCTTCATCGTTAATAGACCTATGGATCTCAACACCTTGCTTTTCTGTGCGTGGATGATGAGAAAAGGATAGTTCACCTAGCTGTCTGCCCCTGTTGATTGTTCTTGGTTTATTGATTGTCTTGCGTTTTCTTGTCAGTGAGTACCTCTCCTTATTACTCATCCTTTCCCATTGCAAGTATTCAACCACGAAATGTTTTTCTCTGCAATTGTTTACAATTCGACGGTGAATAGATCTGCGTCTTTAACCCATAATTTACTCTGTGATTTATTATTTATAATGGCAATTTACTCTGAGTTTTCGATGTACTAAACCAAAAAATTATTAACGCTGCATTTTAATATTTTGCTGGTTAGTTTAACCTTGTGTTGTAATACCTTCCTGGCAACATAACTCTATGTTTATTTATTTAATGGCAATTTTCTCTGCATTTCAACACCCTCGACTATGAAATTTTTGGAGATCTAGGAGTACCCAAATGCTCTCAGATTAGGTAAATTTTTTTTTTTTGTCTGAACATCAGATGATCACAGGTCATATCATCACACAATCTCTGTGTCACAACTTAAGGAATTGACGGGTCCTCTTGGACCAATCTATGGATATCTGATTTCTCCTATGGATCCCCTCCGTCTTTGTTGTTTTTTCTTCTTCCGACAAACTATGTTCGAGTTTATTAATTTGGATGTCTTCAAGTTTATGGTTTCTCTCCCGTCATCTCCCTCCAATGAAAAGGATAAAGTTGTTGACATTATTCTCTAACACCAGATGTATCTTCTGTATCTCATTTAATCATTCTTGAAAATATCATTTTCAATATTCCTTTTGCAAATTGCCACTTCACCTTCTTCAATGAAGCGTTTCCTTTTTCATGTAAGGTCGCACCAACTGTTGATCCTCTGCTATCCTTCAGTGAGTTTTATACACACCAAAAAGGGGACGTGAGCCCACATCTTGTAATATATGCTATTGTCGTCTTCACCTGCTCTCAGAGATCGCAAGGTTTTAATATAATCCTGGATATTTAACTCGGCGTTTAATGCCCTCCCTGGTGAACACCCCCTACGCTTTTGCTTTACGCATGCAATTTAACTTACTGTGTCAATTTACCTTCATGTGCAAAAAAAAATAAATTTAAATTAGTTTGCAAAATTTACCGTACCAATTTACTCTCTGCCAAATTGCACACCAATGTTACACCGATGTTTTTACTCTAACTGACACGGAATTTAATCCTGGCTGCTTGTTAACATTAACTTATATCAACACCAATGCTCTTGAAGACTATGTATCAGTACATTATGGGACTACACATTAAATATATCGGTCAGTGATTTAATGGGGTACCTGCGTTGTTTATGTGCACACCGACTTTATCCTGTAACTTAGCTTGACACATGTTAAACCCTGCAATCATTTACATATTTAACTCTACGACCATCTACTTAAATCCGCATTTCATATTTAACTTTGTGAGTAACTCCATCGTGTCAAAACTTTATGTCATGATAACCCGCTAATTCCTTTACACAGAATTAAATCCATCTTAATGAACAACGACTGTACATTCCGCGTATCCCTTTATTCCACTGTGAGCGATTGGTTGATAGTGAATCATTGATGGATAGTCATAGGTTTATTTGTATTTATACACAGAAATTGAATAGTCAGTATTAATATATTTTACAGTGTTGTATTCAATAGCATGCATGTTAACAAACATTTAGATTATGCATGAAAAGGATAGCAAAATTTAGGTTGCAGATCCAATAGACAATGAATTACGGGTAAAAGACAACGATGCCTTGATATCGACATGGTTTAAAAGGAAACTTTTTAATTGAGTTATATAGTGATGTTCTTTAATGATTTAATTGAATCATATTTTTATATTGATTAAATATTATCAATGGAATTATGTTGTTTAACATGATAACGTTTAATTGAATTATATCTTATGTTGTAATGATATTAATAGAGTTATGAGGTTTAAAGGGATAGTGTTTAATGAAATTTTATGGTTATGTTGTGTAATGATATTGGATTAGTGATGAAAATTCACCTTTAGATCGATGGATTAGAGGTTGGGGTTCAACCTTAGTGAATAATTTGGAGAGTTGGTTCACTGGGAGTCTCCTTGGGATTTTTAAGTTTAATTAAATCAAAAGGGCTGACATAGTTATTTAATGATTTATAAAAATTAAATAGTGTTAAAATTATACCCTTCACTAAATGCTTTTACCCTTATAAAGACTATTCCAGGTACATGATGGAGCCTTGTCACTAAATAATGTCAATTTCATCATGTTTAGATCATTGTTGATGTGATGGCACATCCTTGTGCCTTAAGGCGAATTGAAATAGTGGTTGGTCATAGTGGTTTCACCTCACAGGTTTTCCTCGTAGGAAACCAAACTTTTTCGGATAGCTGCTCAGTTTGTTTTGTCATCCAGCATCCCGTCGGCATTTTGTTTGGGTGTGCAGGCATTGTTCGCTTGTCAGTTATCTCAGTCTCCTAGTGCCTAGATTTCATCTTGTGTTGAGGGTCTAGCTATGGTGTCGTGCCTATCGCCTGGGGATGGCATGATTCTGATAAGGGGATTTTGACGCGCCCTATTGGGTATAGGCAAAGGATAACCTGGCCAGAGACTGTGCTTCCCGTGTGAGTGTTGTTGATCGATAAGTTGTTGTTAGTGCTTGGGTTGTAATGCCTTCACGCATTGGGTTGCACACCTTAGAGGCTCTAGTTACTAGCTGTTGAGGCCATTGCGTCGGGATGAGGGATGTTGTCCCTTAGATTGTAGACGTGGTTTTTTTTGCATTAGGCAGGTAGTCGTTTCTCCTGGTCATTCTATGCATGTTTCTTCCAGTTTCTCTAGTGCTAGTGTGTTGAGTCTTAGTTGTCTGTTGCCTGGACTGCGTGCTTGCATTTGGTGTCAGTGGTGTGGTTCAAATTTTGTCGTCTTTTCCTTACTGCCTTAAAATAAAAAAAAAATTTCACTTTCGCTTCGCTGGAAGTCCTAACTATAGGGTTCGTTACATATGGTATCAGAGGAGGTTCAACCCTGCGACTATGGATTGCCATGTTTCCACTGCAGTAAGCCCTTGAGTTGACCTAGCGCTAACTAAAAAATTTAATGTGTTCTTGTAGTGATGGCGATTAGAGGATGCCACAGAGGTTCACGGCGGGTGCCGTGGACGAAGGTGTGATGCCTCCAGAAGTGTCGCACCCTCGGATTCTAACCCCAAGGGGAAGAACAAGTCCTTGGGTTGGATCCGATTTTTTTAAGGGATGATGATGGTCTGACAAGGCCCTTCTAGGTGATGTCTAAGGGCCTTGATTCACCATCGGTACTGAGATGAGGCCAGGGCACCTGTACCCCTGAGGGTCCACATGGTAGTCTTCCAAATGAAGGGGATCACTCTTCTATGGTGGAAGACGCTTCTGCCACATTTGAACATGGCCGTCGACGATGGTCATGGGAACTGTTCAAGGAATGATTATAGGAGAGGTATCTTTCTAAGGAGTTCATTGAGCATCAACTCAACAATTTCAACACCTTGCGACAAGACAGCCACACAGTGCCCGAGTACGAGGCCCATTTTGGAGCTTCTTCGGTATGCACCACACCAATTTACCCAGAAAATTAAGGTCAAGGAGATCAAGTTTGGCCTTAGTGTTAGAATTCATCTTCTACTTCGGGTTCCAAGATTTCGGGACCGAAGAAAGTGTGTTGGATTGTGGGAGCCACATTACCAGCATTACCGCCCAGAGGAAGGGGCCAGAGCATTTGATCTGCCGGACCCACTACCGTGGGAGTGTGGTCTAGGTCCATTGGATTCATGAAGTAATGAATAAACACCAGGCAGAGCACCAATCAATTGTGCTCAAGATGTGAGGTACCATCGCTGACTAGACACTTAGTATTTTTGTTGATTCTGGTGCTACCAAGAGTTTCCATTTCTGGTGTAGCACTAAAAAGGGATTAAGGTACAGGCTGTCGAAACTGATGAGTTAATATTTATAGAGATGGATTCGGGAGCCAAACAAAAGGTTGGAGGAAAGGTTATAGGATTTACCCTTAACCTGGGAGAGTTTGTCTTTAGGGCCGACCTGTGCGTCACGATCTTGGGATCTTATGACATCGTGAATGGTATGGACTGTTTGGAATCGTATGAGGTGATACTCAACTGTAATATGAGACAGTGTAGCTTTGTCGATGATGAGGGACAGAGACACGTGATTGTAAGTCGAAACCAGGGAGTTTCCCTGAGGTTCATCTCTTCCTTGCAGCTATGGAAGAGCATGCGCAAGGGGTGTAAGCTTTATCTGATCCTTGCGTTAAATAGGAAGGGAGTAGCGAAAGGTATAGAACACCTTCCTATGGTGAGAGATTTGTGGACGTCTTCCCAGAGGAGTTACCTAGGATGCTGCCGGAGAGGGAATTGGAGTTTACTATAGACCTAAACCGGGGACTTAGCTAGAACACCTTATTAGATGCCGACCCTGGAGTTACAATAGTTGAGAATGCAACTGAAAGAATTGCTGGACCTAGGACTAATACGTCCAAGTGTGCCACCGTGGGGTGTGCATATTATTTTCATATGAAAGAAGGATGGGCCGTGGAGACTCTGCATTGACTACCATCAATTGAAAAAGGAAATGATCCATAATCAATATCCATTCCCAAGGATTGATGATCTATTCGATCATATGAAGGGTGCGACGGTGTTTTCCAAGATCGACCTGAGATCAGGGTATCACTAGTTACGAATCAAGGAGGATGACGTTCCTAAGACTGCCTTTAAGACAAGGTTTGGTCATTTCGAGTTACTATTTCACCGTTTGGACTGACAAACGCCCCAGGGGTACTTATGAGTTTAATGAACGGGGTGTTCCTCTTGTACTTGGACAAGTTCATCCAAGTATTTATTGATGATATTTTGATTTACTCTAGGATGATGGAGGAGCATGATGAGCAATTGCGCTTGGTACTACAGTGTCTGCGAGAACACAAATTGTATGGGAAGTTGTCCAAATGCTCATTTTATCAATTGAAGATTCACTACTTAGGGCATGTCATCTCCGGTGAAGGTATTGCCATGGATCCAACGAAGGTCGAGGCTATTATGGAATGGCCTGCATCGACAAATGCCCCAGAAGTACATAGCTTCATGGGTCTAGCAGGATACCATCAACGGTTCGTCAAGGGATTTTTGAAGATAGCAAATCTGATCACGGAATTGCAGAAGAAGAACAAGAAGTTTGTTTGGACCGAGAAATGCACAGTAGCATTTTGGAGGCTCAAGGAGTTGTTGAAAACAACACCGATACTAAAGGTCCTTGACATGGATGCAGACTTCTTGGTATGCACTGACGCATTGCAAGATACCAGATATATAAAATATGCATAACAGAAATGAAATGCTAGAAATGACAGAATAATAGTAAAATATCCAACATAATCTTCACAATACATAGAAATGATATACGAAATAGCAACAGAAACAACACTTTGATTCAGATAGCAATGTTCACAGGCCTCTTCGAGGGGGAAACCTCTAGTCGAGCAACGCTTTGTTACAATAATCTCCAAGATAGGGTTTTCATACCCTCGACCCTTA
>JASDQU010684566.1:28683-73747 GCA_032191745.1 Picea mariana
AAGGGGGTAAGCAATTAAATTGATTTATAAAAATCTTTTGGGATAAAATTTAAAAAAGAGGGAAACAATTGTTTTACTATATTATGCTAATTAAAAATTTATTCATTAAAAAGAAAAAGGGAAAAGGGTAAGTTTCTGCACATGCCTTTTTGAGTTTAAATAAAAAGGGGAAAGAGGGAAATCTAAAATAATTAGGAAACTAGGAAAAAGTGAGAAACATAAAAAGAAAGGGGAAACACAAGGAAAAAGCAGATAGTCTAACTTAGTAAGGTATCTAGCATTTAAGAACTTTCTAATTTAAACTCAACTAGTAAATTAATAAGGGGGAAAGTCATTAAAACTTGTAAGGGGATATGGGGACACCTAGGAGCGATTATAGGAGTGCCTTTAGGTGAGTGAGTGAAATAAGGGTAATTAATTAATTAGTGAAATTAATTTATGGAGGAATGAAGGGGATGGGTGACACATGTACGGGGAGGATTTTTATGAATTAAATTATTAAACATTAAATAAAATGGGATTTTGGGAAAGTAAGGGAATTTGAAACTCTATATAATGGAGGGAGAAGAATGATGATGGATCTTGACTATTATGCATAATGTTACACTGCATAAATTTATACTTGACTGACTTAGCTTGTAAGAGTTGGGATACCCAGCTCAGGAGGAGTGGTAGCTCGACCTTGCGAGGCGAGCTGGGAGCTAGCCGATTCTCTGGATAGTGTGTGTGGCCCCTTTGTGGATTGGGGGGATAATGGGGAAGAAGAGTACCCCTAGTGTTGGATGGGAGGTACCGGTGAAGTCTCATCGGTCGGAAAGTGGGAGCTGCATGGAGCACACGGGACAACAACTCAGAGTGGGCTACTTGGGTTATGGTATGCTTCCTTTATTTCTACATGGTAGATTGTTAGTATGAATTATTATTTTAGTTCTGTATGTTTAATTGGGTAAATAAAATGATAGTCTTAGCATTCTAGTGGATGACTGAAATTTCCCCCATACCCTTTAGCTCGATGTTGATTTCCCATGGCCTTCAATCCTTGCATGTCTTGACCGTCCTGTGGTTGATTGATTGTTATGATTACGATTTATTTTTACCTTCGTCCCTAACTCATCAGTCCATGCCCGAGCAGTCGGCCAGGAGCCTGATCTAAGGTCGTCGCTTCAGCGTTAATATACCTATGGATCTCATCGACCTGCTTTTCTGTGCATGGATGATGAGCGAAGGATAGTTCGCCCAGCCGTCTGCCCCTATTGATTGTTCTTGGTTGATTGATTGTCTTGTGTTTTCTTGCAAGTGAGTACCTCTCCGTATTGCTCATCCTTTCCCATTTCAAGTATTCAACCACAAAATATTTTTCTCTGCAATTGTTTATAGTTCGATGGTGAATAGATCTGCATCTTTAACCCATAGTTTACTCTGTGATTTATTATTTCTGATGACAATTTACTCTGATTTTTCGATGTACTAAACCATGAAATTTTTAACGCTGCGTTTTTATATTTTGCTGGTTAGTTTAACCTTGCATTGTAATACCTTCCTGGCAACATAACTCTATGTTTATTTATTTAAGGGAAATGTTCTCTGCATTTCAACATCCTCGATTATGAAATTTTTGGAGATCCAGGAGTACCCAAATGCTCTCAGTTTAGGTAAACAAACAAATTTTGTCTGAACACCAGATTATCACAGGTCATATCATTGCACAATCTCTGTGTCACAACTTAAGGCATTGACAGGTCCTCTTGGACCAATCTCTGGATATCTGATTTCTCCTATGGATCCCCTTTGTCTCTGTTTTTTTTTCTTCTTCTGACAAACTTATGTTCAAGCTTATTAATTTGGATGTCTTCAAGTTTATGGTCTCTCTCCCGTCGTCTCCCTTCAATGACAAGGATAAAGTTGCTGACATTATTTGCTAACACTAGATGTATCTTATGTATCTCATTTAATCATTCTTGAAAATTCCATTTTCGATATTCCTTTTGCAAATTGCCACTTCACCTTCTTCAACGAAGTGTCTCCTTTTTCATGTAAGGTTGCACCAGCTGTTGATCCTCTGCTATCCTTCAATGAGTTTTATACACACCAAAAAGGGGGTGTGAGCCCACATCTTGTAATCTCTGCTATTGTCGTCTTCACCTACTCTCAGAGACCATGGGGTTTTAATATATTCCTGGATATTTAACTCGGCGTTTAATACCCTCCCTGGTGAACACCCCCTGCATTTTTTCTTTACATGTGCGAATTAACTTACTGTGACAATTTACCTTCCTGTGCAAAAAAAAATAAAATAAAATTACTGTGCAAAATTTATTGTACCAATTTACTCTCTGCCAAATTGCATAGCAACGTTACACCGACATTTTTACTCTATCTGACAGGGAATTTAAGCCTGGCTGCTTATTAACATTAACTTATATCAACACCAACACTCTTGAAGACTGTGTATCAGTACATTATGGGACTGCACATTAAATATAATGGTCAACGATTTAATGGGTTACCTGCGCTGTTTATGTGCACACCGACTTTATCCTGTAACTTAGCTTGACACATGTTAAAACCTACAACCTTTTACATATTTAACTTTGCGTCTGTCTACTTAAATGCATGTTTCATATTTAACTTTGTGAGTAACTCCACCGTGTCAAAACTTTATGTCATGATAACCGACTAATTCCTTTACACATGATTAAATCCATCTTAATGGACATCGACTGTACATTCCGCGTATCCCTTCATTCCACTGTGAGGGATTGGTTGATAGCGAATCATTGATGGATAGTCATAGGTTTATTTGTATTTATACACATAAATTGAATAGTCAGTATTAATATATTTTACAGTGTTGTATTCAATATCATGTGTGTTAACAGACATTTAGATTATGCATGTAAAGGATAGTGAAATTTAGGTTGCAGATCCAATGGACAACAAATTACGGGTAAAAGACAACGATGCCTTGATATTGACATGGTTTAAAAGGAATCTTTTTAATTGAGTTATATAGTGATGTTCTTTAATGATTTAATTGAATCGTATTGTTATGTTGATTAAATATTATCAATGGAATTATGTTGTTTAACAGGATAACGTTTAATTGAATTATATCTTATGTTGTAATGATATTAATGGAGTTATGAGGTTTAAAGGGATAGTGTTTAATGAAATTTTATGGTTATGTTGTGTAATGATATTGGATTAGTGATGAAAATTCACCTTTAGGTCGATGGATTAGAGGTTGGGGTTCAACCTTAGTGAATAATTTGGGGAGTTGGTTCACCGGGAGTCTCCTTGGGATTTTTAAGTTTAATTAATCAAAAGGGTTGACATAGTTATTTAATGATTTATAAAAATTAAATAGTGTTAAAATTATACCCTTAACTAAATGCTTTTGCCCTTATAAAGACTATTCCAGGTACATGATGGAGCCTTGTCACCAAATAGTGTCAATTGCATCATGTTCAAATCATTGTTGATGGGATGACATAGCCTTATGCCTTAAGGCGAATTGAAATAGTGGTTGGTCATAGTGGTTTCACCTCACAAGTTTTCCTCGTAGGAAACCAAACTTTTTCGGATAGCTGCTCAGTTTGTTTTGTCATTTGACGTCCTGTCGGCATTTTGTTTGGGTGTGCTTGTCAGTTATCTCAGTCTCCTAGTGCCTGTATTTCATCTTGTGTTGAGGTTCTAGCTATGGTGTTGCGACTATCACTTGGGGACGACATAATTATGATAAGGGGATCTTGATGTGCCCTATTGGGTAGAGGTGAAGGATAACCTGGCCAGAGACTGTGCTTTTCGTGTGAGTGTTGTTGATCAGTAAGTTTTATTTAGCACTTGGGTTTTAATGCCTTCACGTGTTGGGTTGCGCACCTTAGAGGGTCTAGTTACTGGCCATTGAGGCCGTTGCATTGGGATGGGGGATGTTGTCCCTTAGTTTGTAGGCGTGGTATTGGTTGCATCAAGCGGGTAGTCATTTCTCTTGGTCGTTCTGCGCATGTTTCACCCAGTTTCTCTAGTGCCAGTGCGTGGAGTCTTAGTTTTCTATTTCCTGGACTGCGTAATTGCATTCAACGTCAGTGGTGTGGTTCAACTTTTGTCGTCTTTTCCTTCCTTCCTTAAAACAAAAAAAAAAAAAATTGCACTTTTGCTTCACTGGCAGTCCTAACAATAGGGTTCGTTACATTCGTACTGTATGTATCAGAATTAAGATTATCTGGATAATGAAAATCAATTATTTTTCCTACCATATTTTTGTCTTCTAATTATGATCACAGTCCAGTGAAATATTTATTTGACTGATTTATAGCTTGTTGCAATAGAGGATCTGTTGTAATGTTGTTTACAAATATATAAGAATTCATCTCTTTGATTATAAGAATTTCTTGTTTTAAAGAGTTCTGCTTTATATGTATGTCATACTACATGATGTAGATGATAGGAATTTCACATTCTTCTTATTAAGTCTTCCACCTACTCATCCTATTTTCTATAACCCCAATCAAATTTATTTAGAGCCTTATTTGCTGGTGCATATTGTGTGAAGTAAGCTATGATTGACATTCTTTTCAGAGTCTTTCATCCATTTGTCATTTACTACAAATCTTATCTTCCACACTTTGATGGGTACTGGGCTTGCACTCACAGTAGTTTGAGTGTGACTCTCAGTGCTAACAGGCCGTATCTTTTGGGGTGTCATTTTTAGATAAAAATAGATCACCATAGTCTGAAGTATTTTTTGGATCATTGATTATCCTGTCTAGAACAAAACACGTGGCTAACCAAAATGTTGGGTTATGATTATGAAATCATATATAAAAAGGGAAAAGAAAATATAGTAGCAGATGCATTGTCTAGAAAACATGAGGAGTAATAATATCTCTTTTCCTTATTCTTACCTGTCCCTGATTGGATTGAAGAAGTACACAAAGAGTGGATAAATCACCCGACTCTCTCCCGATTAATTCAACACCTTCAAGAGGACCCTAATCCTTCCATCAGATACACCTGGTAGGACAATATTCTCAGATATAAGAATCACCTGGTTTTATCGCCCTCATCATCACTCAAGCTGAGGCTCTTAAATGAGTTGCACTCATCAACTATTGCGGTTAATTCAGGCTTCCAAAATACCTATTCTTGTGCCCATCGTTATTTTTCTAGGCATGCATGAAGAAGGATATCCTTCACTTTGTCACCAAATGTGAAGTGTGAAAATGTAATAAAGGTGAAACTATCAAGTCTCCAGGAGCTCTACAAACCCTACCCATTCCAGCTTCTATGTGGATAGACATCTTTGTGGACTTTATAGTGGGCCTTCCTAAAGTTGGGAACAAGTCCGTCGTCATGGTGGTGGTTTATCGCCTCTCCATGTATGCTCATTTTTGTGCCTTACCCCACCCTTTCACATCGGCACTAGTAACACAAGTTTTCCTTGATCAGATTTTCAAGTTACATGACATGCCGACCTCTATTGTATCTAATCATGACCCAACTTTCACCAACACATTTTGGTAAGAGCTACTTAAATTGCAGGTCACCCAACTGAACATGAGCACATCATATCACCCCTAGTTAGACGGTCAGATGGTAGTAGTCAAAAATTGTTTGGAAACCTACTTGAGGTGTTTTTCTTCCGATAAACAACACCAGTGGGTGAAATGGCTCCCCTTGGATGAATGGTGGTAGAATACTTCCTATCATATAGACACTAAAATGACCCCATATGAAGCAGTGTATGGACAACACCCACCTATCTTCTAGGCACATCAAAGGTCCAATCTATTGATACAATGCTGCAAGGTTGAACAACAGATGGTGAATCCCCCATATAAGATCCCATCACAAAGTTCAAATCAATCTTGGAAGCCTAGGCCTCAAATTGAACAAAAGGTTCCTAGCACCTTTCCCCCCACCAATGTCATAGAGCCATAAGAGGAATCTTTGTGTTTACCCCGTGGGGATGCATAATGAGAGCATAAGTGCCCAAGGAATATCCCTAGTAATGAGGGCTCTGATTATATAAACTTTATTGACACATTAGAACCAATCTATACTTTCCTTCTGAAGAATACTTCAATGGGACTCAAGAAAAACTAGAAGAAAGAAATAAAGAGGCTCCTAGGAAAGATATAACATAAATTTTAAGCCAAATGGATGAGGATGATGTTACTAGGAAAATCATTCTATGGCATGGTGTAAACCAAAACACACAGAAATGAATACAGAAATCAACTCTAATCTCAAGTATGCTATATAAACAAATATGCTAACAAGACAAGATAAAGAGCCTACCTCGTCCAGACGTTCGATGACGTCCACTGTTGAGCACTTGACTCAAAGAAATACACCTGCAACTTTTCCTAAAAAACAAAGATACACAAGAATATGGTGATAATATATAAAGTTATCACATATAATAGCATAATCCATCAATATTCATAACAAATATTCCCATGGAATAACAATTCAAATATTTGCAAGACATTAATTGGATGAGAAAAGAGTATTTCTATTAAAATGTAATCAACAAAAGTGTATGAATGACAAACTTCCATGTTGACATGTTTGGAATCGAGAAACTAAGTCCCTTCCAACTGGGCCTCCACTACTTCAATCCTCCACCAAAGGAAAGCTCATATAAGAGAGACAATGAGGTTCTCCATCAAATGTGTTCAGACTTAAAAGGACAAAGGGATGCAGACTCAATATGAAGTGAATAATTTCTCCTCAGTAACTTTTCTCTCAAAGTTGAATTCTTCTCCTCTTTTCCACAACTTGGATATGGCCCATTTATAGCCTTCAAATGGAATTGAAGGGTCGAGTCAGAACATTTCCAGTATATATAAAGTCAAGGATCATGGATCTCGTGACGTGACATGGAAACCTGACAACATTTTTTAATTTTGGGCACAAAACCTGATGTACATGGGTTGTAATGGAGAAACCCATGCATACACATGCTGCATAGCTGTTAGGGCGCATATATGTGGAATTTTTTTTTTTTATCTCTGGGAACTGGAAAAAGGGACTTCAAGTTTGCATAGGGAAATGGAAAAGGCCTTCTGAGAAAGTTTGCATGGGGTGAGGAAAATATTGCTATAATAGATGCCCCTTAATGTTTGAGGTCATAGGAGTAGCTGGGATGGCCGAAATATATTATAATTCCCAAAAGTGGAGTAATGGAGACCCATCTGGACGAACTAGTTTCTCATAAGAATATTACAATCCATACTAAATTTGCGCACATGGATGCCAATTTGAATTACACTGCAGATCCATGTGGAAATATACCAAACAACTATTCATGGCCATGAATAGGAAATACAAGAGTAGATACATGCGATAGGATGTCATAGTCACGAACAAGGCCCAGTGAAAACCAATCTCAAAATCAATCTGAAGATATCTATATACAATGGAGTACAATCTGATCTCCCATGATCACTGAAGTCATATAGGAACTAGTCCAATGAATGATAGAAACAACTCAGGAAAGATGCGACTATGAACTGATGTCTTCAATTCTTATACACAATCCGCCAAAGGTGAAAGTCTACATTATGTGAATAAAGGAGTTGAGGTTGAACATAATGAGACTTTGTTTGATTATCGGTCATTTAGGTATACTATTAACAAATGTGAGACAACCTACTGATAATGAAAGTAGGTATGAAGGCACCGAGTACATTCTTGAAAGTGTGAATAAAAGTGTTGAGGTTGAACACTTGAAGAATACATCGATCAGGAGACATTGATGTATTCCCAACTGTCGATGGAGAGAGAACCTGCCACTGATGACTGCAAGCCTTTAGGCACTCATAGAACTCTAGGTCTTGTTTCTAGAATAGATAGGTTGAAGTTGATGGAAGGCGACCCGATGAAAGGAGAGCGTTAAGGTATCTCTCATCATTCATGTTGGAACAGGGGCAGACCCAGGGTTCAATGCTACAAGATCACACCAACAAAACCCTAACTACCGGCCCTTTCGGCAACACCTGTGAAGCAGATAAAATCTCACCCGAGGTAGAGGCAGGGGTGGTTGCAAGACTTAGGTGTCTGCAACCTTAGCTGGGACACAGATATGTGATTATATCATTTACATATCACTTAGAACCGATAGGTTATCAATATTCAACCGTTACTCTACTTCGCAGATAACACATAACATCGCAACATTCACTTAGATCTAAGGTATTTCAACACTTAGGAACAGTAAAATAGATCAGATCTGGTAGATCAACACTAAGCATCTTCATACATGTCAGATCTAACATTCACACACCTCTAAGAAGCACAAACCATAAATAGATCTATATAAATATATCAAATCACTTAGCAAAAGAAGGGATAAACACATCAAGTCGAAGCACAAAGCATAACACACAGATTTACGTGGTTCACTCCCACCCTGGGGCTACGTCCACCAACTCTTCTTATTTATTAGCATCTTCAATATATTACAACACATAGCCACCAAAAACCTTCTTCTCATAGGACATAAGATCTGTGCATCTCGCTAGATCCTTCTTCCTTGCGCTACAACACAAAGACTTCCACAACTCCTTACAATGACTTGCACTTAACTCTGCAAGCCTCTTACAATCATGCATGGAGCACTTACAAAATCTATTAGCACTTAGCTTACATCACATACATCTCTATGTATTCTAATAGATGCCCAGATATCTATTTATACATTACAAAAGTGGGCCTAAGCATGGGTAAACCCATGGGCCGACATCCCTTTCCCATTACATATTCCCCAAAACCAAAAAGGGACCCAAAAGTGGGCCGAGATTCCACAATATCCGCTTTATCTGGCGCTCCATCTTCTACAGGTTGTCGAAGTTCCAAAAATGGTCAAACATGACCAAGTATCTCCCAAAACTTGGTCAAGAGCCAACATGCCCCCAACACTCACCTGTGACTCGTCCCGATTCACTCTGGTCCGTGCAATTCAACCTCGAATGCCTCGAGCTTGGCTCGAGATGTTTCGACCTGATGTTGTGCTATGACCTCTTGCTTGGAAAAATTCTGGATGAGTGCGTCATTGACGGGTCCCTCTAGGTACTGTTCTGCTGCACTCAGAACCTATTCTAGATCTGCTCCTCAACTTTCAACTTCTATGAACAGCTGACATGCCTTATCTTGCACCGGTTGAAGTCATTGAGTCACTTACATCACTTTTCTCTCAATTGTATGGATCTTCTGCTGGGCCATGCGCTTCTTATGAGATCTCTTCACTCTTTCTACGGGTGATAGGGACTTCAACTGCGTCTGTATCTTTTTAGCTTCATACTTCACCTCCTGGAGCCACAACTCCAATTTATATAGCTCTGGGTTCTCGGTGAGGTTCTCATATGTCTGGACACTGCGGCTACTTAGCTGCTTGCACTCCAAGGAAAGAGCTTTCAGTCTATCAACTGCGCTGTGGGTAGTTATTTCTCTTTGGTCTGTGATCTCCTATGGGGTCTCAGGTACTGCGCGAAGCTCTAGAGCTATGATTCATTGCTGGAGCTTCTGGATCACTTCTTCCAATTGTGCCACTTGTTGTGGAACTTGTTCTTCTGTCTGTACTTCGACGATGGTCACAGAGTGAAGTGCTCTGTTGACTAGTTCCTTTATCTCAAGTTTCTCTGTGAGCAACTGTTCCTTGCTTTGCTGTAGCTCTTCTTTCTCTGTATCCCATTTTTCTTGGAGATCAATCTTTTCTTGTTCTGACATGCTTCACTACTCCATAAGAACTCCCTATACCTATGTTAAGGTCTGAGTAGCTTGCACTGTTTCTTCTTGAGCCCGTTGAAGGTGAGCTTCGACTTTATCATCAATCCGGTGGAGTTGAGCTAGCTCATCTCCTACTTCTGGTGTTCCGACTGACAGGGGCACAGTGGAGAATGCCTGCTTTGACTGAAGTGCCTGCTGCACTCCTTGGAGCACTATCTCGATCTAATTGTACATCTCCTCTTGTTTAGTCTTTTGCTTCTCTACTATCTCCATCACAACATCATTCAGAGCTGTGACGATGAAGTTGAAGTCGTCTGGGGTCAGTGTGGTCTGCAACTTAGTCATGTGAGCTTTGGACTTCTTCCAGGGAGAAGGTTTCTGAGGTGAACCCTTCCTCTTCTTCAAAATCTCTGCTTCATCTCTGCGCTTCTGTTCGACTTATTCTAAATCTTCACCATCACCCTCTTGCTCTGGTGTGATGGAAGCAGTCTTCACTGAGGCACTTCTTAGGTCTTGGACTTCGCTGATCTTCTATCACATGCTAGGTCCGGGTATATCTTGCGCAATTTCTGGATTGTCTACGTCAAATATCTCCGTAGGGTTAGATGGAACAAGGAGATCCACCGACCATTCCTTTGTGATCTCCTCTATACCTTCTTATGTTAATTTATAATAGGACTGTAACTGCTGTTTGTGCTCGTTAGCGTGCGCTGTGATGTAGAGAAAGTGTCTATCTGTTTTGAACTTCATCATGGGCTAAAACCTATAGAGGGTGTTTGTAGTGATGTGCGGTGTATACTGGATAGCTACTTTCAACTGATTATAATATGAATGAAACACGACATTTGACTACCATTTTTTATTCATATCATTCGAGTACCACAGGGTACTAAACTTCACAGCCAATGGTTCAAAGGGTTGGATGTCTAGGAAGGTTACACCTTCCGGCATTTACCATGCAATGAATGCGATCGGTATGAGGAGTCAGCTGAAATGGAACTCATACCCTTGGTCCCGTGCTTCCCTGCAATCAAGCTCTAGTTGGTTTACAAGGTACTGTGCCCAATTCATCTGTACACCCTCCGGGCACTTTCCTGTGAGGTCTAATATGAATCCGGTCACTTGGGTGGGCAGGTTCTTGCGAACTAATTTCCTAGCAATTAGTTGGTAGGCTGGGCGCACTACACCATTCTGGATAGAGGCTACCTTGTAGCCTCACGTTCCCTTCTTGACATTGCCATACATATCCTTTATATTTTGCGCAAGAGCACAATTCGTGGTCTTGCCAGGGTAAAAATCCTTTGGGTTGGGCCCTACATGCTCAGCCTGGTGATCCTATGGATCAAGGTTGGATCCACTGTGATACGTCGGTTCAGCCATAAATATCCTCCATGGTAACAAAATAACAACAACTTAACACATACGTTTACTTCTTGATGTCGTCTGAAGTGCGAGATATTCATAACATTAAGCAGGGTAGACTGTGTGAGGTTATGGGTCCAAGGTTGGGGGATAATCTTTGAATTCTTTCCTTTTGTCTTGGTCAGATACTTATGCGGGGCAAGCATACTGTAAGCTTTATGGTCTCCAAGGTTGAAGTCACTAAACTTCAGCACTGCTATCTTATCCTGGTCTGTGTGAACTGCGCGTATCCCTTTCGGGAGGTACGTAGTGACCAAGGCATAGTCAAAATCTCTAGGTGTGCTATCTCTGTTCACTGCGCTGCTCAGAGGAGGTATATATGCAGGTAAGATGATTAGAATCAACTTGGCATTCACGATATTGTCTCTATGCTTTGTTCTCGTTTCTGTCATGATTCCAGAAGCTCCTGCTCCATGAGCAGTCGATGGAGAAACTTGGACTCCTCCTATCGATGATGCTTGCACACCTATAGACATCCTTCTTTCCGACATGGTTTTCTCGGTCCTGAGATCAACGAGTACTTCCTTCACAGATTATTCAAGTGTGCTAAGCTCCTTGGACATACACGCTTGGGGTTAATAATATCGGGCTCACGAAGTAATGTAGACACATAAATAATATGGAAGGTAAGGGCGTAATGATCATTGGACAATCTTAACCAAGGTTGTGAGCTCAAATTCTTGATTTGGCAAAAGTGTCCTTCGTGCATGGTGCGACGGGTTAAATAGGAAACTCAACAATAGATTGCTTGCAATGGGTATGGGGCTTCATTAACTCTTGTTCTGTCCATTATGGCGCGGTCCAATGGTTAGGTGGCGATCCATAAATGTTTTTACATCCGTTCAGAGCATCGGTCGAA
The DNA here is from genome assembly GCA_032191745.1 of Picea mariana. Lineage (NCBI taxonomy): Eukaryota > Viridiplantae > Streptophyta > Pinopsida > Pinales > Pinaceae > Picea > Picea mariana. The sequence continues at coordinate 40,697 of JASDQU010684566.1, forward strand.
TGGATATATCATCACCAACGACTATATTTCTTCGCCACGGTGAAGTGACCTATGTCTCTGTTCTGATATCTCGGTGAAGCTCAAATTCTGCAAATTTTCCTTCTGCGAGGCTCCCTCTAGAACCTTCTATAATTTTTCAATCTTATCCCTCTTCTTACTTAGCTTCCTATCCTTCTTTCCAGTGAGCTTCGTCTCGGTATTATTTTTTCCATTCTGATTCTTATCTTCTTTAGATATAGTTACTACGCACTATTGAGAATCTTTAAAGGTTAACATCTCTTCTGCCTCTGAATTAAGTACTTTAGTCTTCTGAGGGTGTTCTAGAGGTATTGTATCTTCAACATCAGAGTCTCTAGTGTGAAATGGATTTGATCTATTCTCCTGTTCTTCAATCAATTGTGCGATCCTTCTGGTCATGAATTCTTGTAACTCTTGTTTCTGCTATTCCAAAACTTCTTCTTCTTCCTTTCTTCTAGCTTGATCTCTATCAATCTAGGGTTTTCCCAGTCACATGGAAAATGGGGTGTTGTCCTCAATAAATTTAATAATCTCAAAATCTTCTTCAGTCAAAGTTCCATTGGCATTCATAGATATCTGAGTGAGCTTTCCACATAGGTTTACCAATTTTCCTTTGAATAATCATGTTCCTCCTAAGGAAGGGATCATAGAAGGCCTTCCTATAGCTTCCTAGGTTCTTTCTAGCAGAATATTCACTTGTGTCTCTTTATCAAGAACACAGTCAATGTCGAAGTCCCCTATTCTTGCTTCAGTGCATTCTTTTTCTTTGAAAATCTCTGATAATCTGACATGTCGGTGGTCATTCAAGGTCTCTTTCATTTGTATCAATACTTTCTCTGATTCTTGTTGGGGTTCTGCCTTTTATGGATCTGCCTCTTGGTTCAGATTCATTCCTTCAAGCTTAGCAATCATTCTGGGGCAATCCGACACTTCATGGTCCATAGCCTTACAACAAAGACAACTAGGTCTTCTTCCAAGGCATTCCTTAGCAAGATGTCCTAGTCTTCGGCAACTGTAACATAGGGTCAATCCTCTCTTTCATTTAAATGATCCCCAACCTCTTATGTACCATGCACTAGGATCATAGGAGTTAACCTGCAACAAGTTATTTCTAGGATCTTGCATCCATTTGTTAGTCCAAACATTCTTTCTATGCATAGGTATAACATATCTATCGCTATTCTTATTAGATCTATTCATATCAAACCTTCTTTCATATATTAATGCCCCAGTTTTTAAGCTAGGACATAATCTATCAAACATACCTAAATTCATATTCTAGAAACAAAATTTTTCTCTTATCTAACTTTTACAGAGCACAAGGCTTTCAGATCTAGACTTATTTAACTATTCGTACCTTTATCAGAGCACATAGCTTACATATCTTACCTCTTTCCTTCAGATCGGGTTTCTTTTCTTCAGATCCGACCTTCTGACCTTCTTTCTTCAGATCTGACCTTCTTCTTGGCACAAAGATTTTCATATCAAGTAGAATACTTTGCACTAGGGCACATATCTACACATAGATATTTCACAATTTCAGGATGAATCTTTGCACATATCTTCCTCTTTATCAGTTCCTAGCAATCATAGTTTCAGGTCCCAACAACGGAACCATTTGTTGGCACAAGGGCAGACCCATGGCTCAATGCTACAAGAGAGCACCAACAAAACCCTAACTACCATCCCTTTCGGCAACACCTGCAAAGTAGATGAATTCTCACCCGAGGTAGAGGCAGGGGTGGTTGCAAGAATCAGGTGTCTACAACCTTAGCTGGGACACATATATGTGATTATATCATTTACAGAGCACTTAGCACCGATAGGTTATCAATATTCAACCATTAATCTACTTCACAGATAGCATAGAGCATCACAACATTCACTTAGATCTGAGGTATTTCAACACTTTGCAATAGTAAAACAGATCAGATAAGGTAGATCAGCACTAAGCATCTTCATACATGTCATATCTAACATTCACACACCTCTAAGAAGCACAAAGCATAAGTAGATATATCTAAATATATCAAAGCACTTAGCAAAAGAAGGGATAAACACATCAAGTCAAAGCACAAAGCATAACACACAGATTTACATGGTTCACCCCCCACCCTGGGGCTACATCCACCAACTCTTCTTCTTTATTAGCGTCTTCAATCTATTACAACATAGAGCCACCAAAAACCTTCTTTGCATAGGACAGAAGATCTTCACATCTTGTTAGATCCTTATTCCTTGCACTACAACACAAATCCCTCCACAACTCCTTACAACGACTTTCACTTAGCTCTGCAAACCTCTTATAGTCACGCACAAAGCACTTACAAAATCTATTAGCACTTAGCTTACATGAAATACATCTCTATTTATTCCAATAGATGCCTAGATATCTATTTATACATTACAAAAGTGTGCCGAAGCGTGGGTAAACCCACGGGCCGACATCCCTTTCCCATTACATATTCCCAAAAACCCAAAAGGGACCCAAAAGTGGGCCGATATTCTGCAATCTCTGCTTCATCTGGTGCTCCATCTTCGACAGGTTGTCGAAATTCCAAAAATGGTCAAACATGACCAAGTATCTCCCAAAACTTGGTCAAGGGACAACAATTCATCATGAGGTAGAAAGAAGGATCTTGATGATTTGGATGAACTTGGATGAAGAACATGTTCACAAACCAACGACCCTGTGCATCTTTTGCATGCACCAGATGCAAGCTGTTCACAAAAAATACCCTATGAATAAAATCCAATAAGGAAAATTGTCGATAAAGGCGAGGAAACCACCAATAAGGCTAATGTCATCCAAGACACTGCACGAATCCCACTGTGTGAATAGATTTCTTGCCATCAAACACAAGGGAAACCCCCTAGTCAGTGACCAATGGGGAAATCTCGACTCATGGGTTCAGGGTTACCTACCCATAATGAAAGTAGGACTAGGGTGCACGATAGGAATACAACTTCATGTAACTCTGAGACACACTGAGGGTATGGTCGACATGCAAATTCAAGAGTTCTGAGAAATGGCTGAAACATGCTGATAAACATCCTTTGAACAAGAGCATGAGACATATGGATGACTCTAGCAGCATAGAATCACTGATTAAACTTTGTGATGCAGGAGGCACCAATCAAAATCTCCATAGGGATTGGAATAGTAACTAGTCAAGGGAGTAAACTCTAAGTAACAAGATCAACTTTCTAAGGTCATGATAAGCCCAAAATTTTGATGACAAGTGGACTCGAAAGTTTGTGCTCTATTCAAAGGCGACACGACTACTGCCAACATAAGATAATATTATTTTCCCGCCCATCTTTTTTTGTTTTTTCATAGTCAAATGAATGCTATGATACATAGGAGGAAACAAGTGTCGCTAGTAAGCAACTAGTTCCAACAATGGAACATACCTATGCTCAATGCAAGGAGGTGCATGGAGGATATGGACACTCGGGGGAATATTTCCTCTTGGAGTATAGGGTGTCAAGATGCAAAGGATATAAACACGACTCTTCTTGACTGATGATACAAACTGTTGAGGTGATAGGATTATAATGCGAAAGCGAGAACCGTCAATAGGCTCAATACTGCAAGAAAGAGAATGATATGCAATTAGAACTTAATGCCAAAGAATGTCATTTTTCGTAAATTTATTCTACTTGGCTTGAAAAAGGGTTAAACTTACACCAAATAGACGTCCTTTCAAATCCAATTTACAAGTGTGAAAGAGACAAGTTCACTCAACGATTTTTTCACTTTTTGAGAGAGTCGAAAAATATATTAAACCAGACTCGTTGGGAGTCCCATAGGTATATGTTAGCATGATTATGAGTAAGAAATGAGGCTCGAACACAAAATCATATATTAGCTATAAGGGACTCCCGGTCCTATGTGAAAAATCTCTTCATGGGCACCGAATGGTACAAAGGTTATAACTAGGGAAACCATGTTTGGTAAGTCTCTACCATTCAATAATGACACTTCTAATTGCATAAAGAAGGTTTTGTGTCGCTACTAAATGGGTTCGTACCTAAGGCATATGAATTGCAGTTATAGGATAATACAAATGTGCAAAACAAAGTGATGGCTTATCCTATATGCTGGTCAACGGAAATACCTTCCAAAGTTATGAATGAGTGACATGGCACTATAAACCACAAGAATCCATGGATAAAACCACCAAAACCAATTCCATCCATTTCTTTATTAGTCCACTAGGCCAAAATATTAGCAAAATCTATGCAAAGTGGGTAATAGTTTTCTATAAATAGTGAAAATAACCAATTTTACTATACCATTTGTATTTTTTACCCAAATAGTGCATTTTAGACCGAATTTTCCCCGAGTTTCAATTGTGGATTGCGGGAGATATAAGTGATGGAATTGACAATCGTCTGGACCAAGTAAGTAATCTTGCCCTTCTCTTCATTTCTAGTGGATTAGTATTTGCAATTAGGTCTCCTTTTTTTTAATATTTCAAAATGAAAATTAGAAACTAAGGTATACATGTGATGTAGATCAACAGGTCACATATAAGAATCCCTATACATGACTGTTATAAAAAAATACCATGTATATGCATCCCTATACGCGACTATGTAAGATGCAGCTCTTGTACAAGTCCATGGATTTAATATTTAAAATTTTACTGACTGAAAAATTGATTTTAAATTTGTAGGATAGTACTAGAGTGGAGAGAAAGAGAGCATGAAGAGGTTGATGTTGCAGTGGAGATAGATCCAGGGGACCAAATGGAATTAATAATATGTGGGATATATAAATTTTGGGCTCTCAAAGCCATGAGGTCTCAATTGAGATTGCTGCAAATGTTGGTGAATTACCGGGATCCGGATACAGAGGCCTTCAACCTCGATGGGAAACCATTGAGGGTTGAAGTTGAGGACATATACTTTTTGACAGGATTGTCATGTTGGGATGAGGTGGTGAACCTCAAATCTCGGGGATCTGGGAGTGGCATGAACATAGAGTACTACATAGCCACTCATTGCATTGCAGGGACTGAGAAGGTAGGGATCCAACTACCGATCAAAGCGATCAACAACATGAGTCTCAATATCATTTTCCTAGTGTTGACACAGATCACAGGGTTGGCCTCATTGCATCAGGAATCAAGGCCACTTATTTTCTACTCGGTGGAGTGCTCAAGACCCATGGTTTATGACTGGTGCACCTCACTATTGGCCAACATGAAGAGCCAACTAATAGACTGTAAACAGGGTAGCAAGAATAAATTAGGGTTAGCATCTATCCTATGTAGTTTTTTCTTCGAGCGGGCTCCAGGCTTGGGCCCTAGAGTCGACATTGTTTCGCATGGACTTTGAGATCCAACCATGGCACAATGGACAGAGGTGATGAGGCGGTTGGGGGGTGGTAGGGTACCAACACCCTACAACGATGAGTTTTTCTTCTAGTGGCATTGGCAGGTGATAGATCTGGAGGAATACCCTTATGTAGGGATCAAATTTAGAGGAGATACATACATTCCATTACCACCAGGTTCCGCCTACGGAGACATAGGTATGCAATTTTTTTTGAATATTTCATTTTTTTTTGTATTTTTGTAGAAGAAAACAAAAATATTTTTTGATGATGTCAAGTACTAATTAAAACATGTATGTCACATAGATGTGGGTCCGCGACAACTAGATGGAATCCCATGACACTAAAGAAGGCATCGGGGGGATGAGCCAGCGGGAGGACACACTGATAGAGTGCTTCAAAACGTGCAGGGAAACCTATCTCATTTGACGCAACAAATTCCCATGGTTCAGGTAGAGGATTTGTCGGAGGTGATGCAACGGCATGTGGTAGGTGTGCCCTGTGCTTGGGTGCGACTCGACGTCTTGCAAGCACCATATTCTACTATCATGACACACATCTAGTGCCACATGAGTAGATGTCATGGTTATTGTATTTCTTGACCATATATGTATTTTGAGGGTGTGAGCCCCAATTTTGTACTATAACACCAAATTTTATAGAGATGAAATATAAAAAAACATTGGACTTCAGATTTACTTATATTACAATGTGTACATCTGTGAATGTTTTGTCTTTGCTTTATTTATGTGACAAATACCAATCTAAAACATAATTAACATATGCATTAGATACATAATTAGAACTTCTAGGTATCTAATGATAAGTAACAAAATCAAAATGTTGTTCCAAAATTCGTATCTGTAGGAATCGTCGAAATAGAGTAGGGTCTCACACATGATAACTTCCGTTCAACTGACATACTACTAACTAGGAGTCCAGGCGAACTTCTAAAGAATGAATACCATGTGAAATGACATCGCATAAAATCTCTATAACGGTGCTATATTCAACCACATTATTCATTGATGACCCTAGGAAAATGCCACCTGAAGACACCAGTTGACCCTCGAGCGAGTAAATAGCCCAAGTGGCAGAAGCCAAGTTTCGTGTATGATGACTGGCCCCATCTGCGAATCCTAAATAGACCAAAGACTCCATTGACATATTCCAACCAAGGGAAAACTCGATAAGCAAGTTGAAGAAGAAAATGGGAAAAGATATATACACTAAAATACATTAGTATACAAAGATTTACGCCCAAGCTTGAGGATCAAGCGTAATATATTTTCAAGTAGAGTCCATTCCTGGGCTCAACCAACATATTCCCTTCACAATCTTCTAATTCATAGGCTCCTTTTTCTAAGACACGTCGCACAATACAACGACCGTTCCACATGGGTTTGAACTTGCCTGCCCCCAGCGGTTCTTTTGCTTGGTCATACAAAAGGACCAAGTCACCCTCATCGTATGGCCGAGGATAGACATATTTATCATATTGGACCTTGATATGTCATTTATTCACTTCGATAGCCGTAGAGGCATCTCGACGCTGCTCATCTAGACTCTCTAGGTGTACGAGGCGTTGTTCGAGATCAGAAGTGTTAGGTAGGAGTGTAACTTCCAATCTAAGAGAAGGGAATTCACATTCAATAGGTAGGATCGACTCCACACAATGTACTAATTGTAAAGGAGAAAAAACAGTGGAAGTCTTAACCGAGGTTTGGTATGCCCAAAATGTAGGGTAAAGCATGATATGCCACTCAAATTTTCTCCGAATGAAAGTTTTCTTCAAAATGGTCTTGAGAGACTTGTTCACGACCTCCACTTGTCCATTTTACTAGGGGTAGTAAGGGGAAGAATGACCATGTTTAAACCCCAATTTTGATGCTAATTATTTCATCATTTCATTCTGAAAGTGACTGCCATGATCAGTGACAACCTCACTTGGGTTTCCCAACCTGGATATAATTTGATTGAACAAGAAAAATGCAGCAGTCTTAGCATCAAATTTAACTATAGGCATGGCCTGGGCCCACTTAGTAAAGTAGTCTACGACCACGATAATATGTTGATTCCCCCCAATTGAAGCTGGGCTGCAGTCGACAAAATCCACCCCCCACTTGGTGAAGGGACCGACGATAATGACTGGGTTAAGAGGGGTTGGATGCGAGCACATTTTCCAAGTGAACACCTGGCATGGGTGACACTTCTTGACTGCTTCGACATAATATTTAAAAATAGATTACCAAAAATAATCGGCTTGCAAAATTTTCTGGGATGTCGCAAGCTCAGATAGATGACCACCACAAGCCCCACTATGACAGTAATTAAGGATAGACTCAACTTCTTTGTGATTCAAGCAACGATGCAAGACATTATCTACTCCTCGGTGATACAAAGTGTCACCAACGATAAGGTAGTTCCTAGCTTGATATCGTATACGCCGTCGGTCATCTGTCAAAAGATGCTGAGGAAGATTTAAGGTTTGAAGATAGTTTACAATATCTCCATACCAGGGGTCTGATGACGAGACAAGGAAAATGTGTTCATCTACAATTGAATCAACATGAATAACATCCTCATCTATCTGAGGGAAGTCTGATATTAAATTGAAAAAAACTAGTGATTTCTTGGATTTCGCCGAAGAAAAATTGAGATCAAACTCTTGCAAGATGACAATACATTTATTATATTCTCCCCCTATGATATGCCTAGTAAGGACGTATTGAAATGGATTGACATCAACAACCACAATAGTTTTTCAAAGAAATATATAGTGTCGTAATCTTTGAACTTCGTGAACGACTACCAAAGCTAGCTTCTCAACATGAGAATACTTGAGTTTAGGGCCAACTAAGGTTCTACTAAGATATTAAATGACGTGATCACGGAGCTCATTATCCTCCTTAACTAAAACCATACCAATCGTCCCTTTAGACGGGGCGATATAAAGCAAGTAATCTCTACTGTAGTCCAGAGGCTTTAGCAGAGGCGTCAATACCAAGGCTTACTTCAGAGCATCGAAGGATTCTTGGGCTCGCTCATCCCATATAAAATGAGTTTCCTTCTTCAAGAGACACATGAAACCCTTAGTAATATTGGCATAGTATACTATAAACTGACGTAAAAATTTAGCTTCCCCCTGTAAACCTTGAAGTTGATGAATAGTACGCAGGGGAGGCAATCGAAGTATTTCCTCAACCTTTAATGAATCCACCATGATCCTAGTCTTAGAGACTAACAATCCTAGAAGATGACCTAACCTAATGCAAAATATGCACTTATGAGGGTTCAAATAGATGCGGTAATAAAAACATCTTTCAAAAACTAATCCAAGATGGGTAGAGTGATCCACTCTTTTGCAAGATTGAGCAGCGAGATCATCAAGATATGCTTCGACTATATGCTTGAGATCATGAAACGTGAAGGTCATGGCTCATTGGAAGGTCTCTCCGATGTTTTTAAGGCTGAAAGGAATCTTGCGGTATGTGAAAGTACCCCAAGGACAAATAAATGCCGTCTTATGTTGATCCTCGTGTATATCCTAAAAATTCATCCATAAAAGAAAAAACCTCACTTCTCGCACACTCATCGAGAATATGATCAATGAAGGGTTTTTGGAAGTTGTATTTAGGATAGGCCTTATTCAGGATAGGCCTTACTCATGGTTCCTTGCTTCTTATTCACATGAACGGGATTGGATACCCATTCAGTCAAGGGAACCATATATATAAAACCAGCGTTAAGAAGTTTCTCTACCTCTGCCTTAATAGTAGGGGCCTTCTTAGGATTGACAACTCTAAGCCATTGTCGAATAGGTTTAGCATCTAGGTGGGTTTTAATCTCATGTTCAACAATTCGAGGGTCAATTCTTGGCATCTCTTCATATGACCAAGTGAATATATCATGAAATTATTTGAAGAGCTCGGTGTACATCATAATTTCTTCTGGCAAACAATCCGCATCGATATATACATTTTCAACCTTACCAGGAATATGAGAGATATCGATCATGATGGTAGGAGAGATACTCGCTATGTTTCCTTCAGCATAAATTCCATGCATATCAAGTGGAACTATGACGTGACTAACTATCTCGCTCAAGGTAGATATAAAATCATCTTGTTCGATTCTAGCAAGATATGGGAGGAAATAAGAGCGATGGTGCATATCATCCCATGGCCTATCAGAACCATTCATGGCCTCTACTATTGCTTCATCCAAGGATAAAGTATCTTCGAGGCAGTCATGTGAGAAATACAATGAAGTGTCCCATATGAGCTTAAGAACAGGATCCTCCTCATCCATCTATGAGGTGACGAGATCTGGGTCGATAGAAGAGTCAAGAACAGCCTGATACGCTATCTCTGCCACTGAAAGTGGCATGGCCATTCTAGTATGTGAATGACCTTCACAAGACGCAGTCGAGGAAGGTAGGGTCTAAGGATCATTAAAATACGAAGTGCAGAAAGGAACAAACCTCATTGACGAAGCAAACCTACTGGAAATGGCATAGATATGATGAATTGGTGCCACGAAATCAAAGGTACCCATAAGGGATGAATACATTCTGACACCAATATTCTTAGTTTCCCGCTGAGAATTGTCGATCATGGGGATTGACGGTCTAATTGATGCATTGGGGCTAGTGTATGCAAAGGAAAACTGATCTCTCATCACGATCTTCCCATCATGATGAAAACATAGAGTACATAAGACAAACGATACAACTACAGTCATAGCATAAGTCCAGTTACATCCTAGTAACAAGTTATAGTCAAGGGGCACATCAATCACCTCAACATCCACCTCCACCGTCTTCCCACCTAACTGGAATGGGAAGGCAGGAAGAATACCGTGAGGATGGAAAGAAAGACTTTTAAATGCGGTCAACATGGTCCAAGATTGAGAGAGGGTTGGAGATCCAATGGCTTTCCCAGATTAAGGACATCACACATGTTGTAGCACCTTCATCAATAACAATACGTTTGATGGTATACTTTGAGTAATCCACGTGGATTTGGAATGCCACATTGTAAGGAAAGTGAGGCTTTACATTCGTGACGTCAAACTTGATAACCTTAGAGCCACATGGGTCTAGATATCCTAATGCAGATAACAAGGAATTCCTCTATGAAGAACACATATGAAGTACCTCCAGAGCCGACATCATGTAAGGGATTTGACCCAGATCCTCAACAATAGAGTAATTATCAGAGGCTTTAGCATTAGGGTTGTCGGTAGAGCACTTGAGTACTCCTTTGGGAATACGAGGTGAAGGCTCTAGTTTTTTGATCTGTAAAGGCGTCTTCGAAGTAGGGGGAGATCCTATACTAGGTACAGTCTGTGAAAAACTGTAATCGCGAGACCGAGTGGCTACATTAACCCGAGACTTGACCATATTGATGCATAGACAATCATCATCTTGCACCGGTGGGTTTTGACTTCCATTCACTGCATTTTCGACATTTGAGGAGCTATAGGCCATGTGTTGATTATGCGGAAATGGATTAGTTATCACAACGGGTAGTAGAGATAAAATCCTCGCAGCTTCCGCAAGTTTGGGGCACAAGTGGGTAAGGTGATCCTCTATAAAAAGATTGCAAGGAAACTTCACCTTTTGCCTTTCTTTCTTGCCCTCACCAACATTATTATTCTACTTCTCATTATTAACATTGTCCTTGGGTTTATTATTATTATTATTCCTCCCACCCTTACAATTGTTACCACATCCTTTATTTTTATTCTCTCCTGGTTGTTGGTTACCATTCGGGTTAGTCTATGACTACACAGAATGTATGTCTATCGACTGAGTGGGAGTGGAGGACATAGATGCATCTTGTCCTCCTACAAACTAGCTTAGAGACAACTCTTTCAATTGGCTTGCCACCAGTCTGTAGATTTCACATTTGCAGAGCCTACAATACTATCAGCATGAGGCCTGGGATTTTTTCTAGGGTCGTATCTTGACCTTGGTGCGTCTGGAAGAATTTCGTATAACATCCCAAACTTAGCATATATAAGATCTAACTGCTGGGCTTTAAAAATTTCTTCTTCCTCATATGTAACTCTAGATTTCGAAACATCCTTCGAAATATAAGGCTATAAAGACTTAAAGAACCATTCCAAAAGGAACTCCAGAGGTATGTAGGCCTTGATCAACCTCTTCCACCTACAACACTCTTGGATGTGATCCGAGATATGGGTGGCTTTGTCCTGGTAGAAGGCTGACAAAATTTCTATGTCGACATCGTAATGAACTGACAATTGGAAGTGGTTGAGGAAGACTAAAACCATCTGATTAAGAGTTCCGTACATCCCCCCCTAGTAGATCTATGTACCATTTCTCTACAACCCCCGTGAGGGTGGATTGAAACAATATTAAATGAATAGAATCATAGTTAAGGGAATTAGAAGAGCACCAAAGATGAAAATTTGTGATGTGATCACTAGGATCCTCACTAGTCTTGCCTTCAAATTCTAGAATATCTGAAGGAATCTTGGTGGGGACAGGGGGCCATGTTGGGTCATGACGCACAGGGTCATTCATTAACATAGACAAGTCTGGTAGATTGAGCATGGACATAAAAGGGAGATAGGGTTGTGGCATCTGGCCCCAAGCTACCGGGAAATATTGTTTCTTGGGAATCGAAACCCATCCAGAGTTCTTGTATGCACCATGGCCCTGTATGGGATTGCAAAACCCCCCTCTGAACTAATTCATAAGAGGTTGGTTGGGCACCATTCTAGTAGGAATGTTATGATGAGGATTGTAAATATTTCCCCCAGCCAGAGTAGCTCTAGGTTGGGGGTTTCCCACGGTGTGAAACTGACCTCCTTCAGGTGTGAATCTAGAGGATAGAGGTGGATTCGTCATGCCAAATGTGTTGGTCGAAATCAGTGTGGAGGAGGTAGGTGTAAAGGAAAGAACATAAGAAACAGCTTGTGTGTCAAGTTGACCACTCCATCTAGGAGCATTAAGACTAGGATTAGACCCGGGGTGAAAATGAGGTAGGCTTCCAACCGTAGGAGGAATTTGAGGGATATGATCATCGCCAAATGAGAATGGAATATGCGGAGGAGCAATGCCCCCAAGTCCAATACTAGTATTCATATTAGATGCTGGAATGGAGGATGAAAATTTCGATGTGAAATTTGGCATACCATAAGAAAAAGGGCTAGAGGCTATAGGGATGGACTGAGTGTTGTATCTAGGTGTACCAAAAATATACCCAAAATGGTTCGTCACAATGGGTTGAGTAGAAACCGCAGGCTGGATAGGAGTGATGATGGGAATCATTGACACTACAACCATAGTGGTTGAAGGTGTCGAGGGAACACTATTAACTATAGTAGGAATGGGATTCGAAGGACTCTCAATATACTTTTTACTCGACTTAATACTCATCCTTGTGTGATCACAAGTCTAGTAGGTGGAGGTGTGTGTACCATGTTTTATAACTTTACGCCTTTTAGAAGGAAAAGACTCAAGATTCGGTGGTAACCTTAAAAAATGACGAGACTTGAAAGGAAGCTGGTCTGAATCCATGATGACTCAAGACTTGATATATAAAAAACAAATCCTAAGGCCCACTAATAATCAAAGAGAACAACAAAATAAACAAAAGGCCAATATGCACACAAACAGGATAAAGTGGCTGAAATGGGCCTCCCTCCCTAAAGTAGGTATGCCTCACCCAAGAGGGGCCTGATACTCCCTAAAAAATATCAGAGGTATCAGAATCATTTATAAGGGCCCTCGTGGGATTAAAAACCAGTCGGTCAGATCCCCCCTAGAGAGGTAATCCTCCATAAAGTCTATGTGTTTTTCGACCCTTATCTGACCAAGGGTACCTGCAGAATAACCCCTTCAAGTAACCTATGTGGTACCTATGTCATGAAACTAAGCCACCATGATATAACTGATGCATAGGAGAACAATCATAAGTCAGGTCTACCATATGGGCAGGGTAGCAAAGCTCAAAATCTTGAAAGCAACGCCTTCAGAGAGGTAAAGGTACTAGCAAGATCCCCATATACGAATAGATCCCCATAAATATAACTAACACTAAGAAGGTATTGGGGGGATATCCCCTCAACCAACTTCACGTTAGCAAGCATAATAGCATAATCCATCAATATTCATAACAAATATGCCCATGGAATAACAATTCAAATATTTGCAAGACATGAATTGGACAAGAAAAGAGTATTTCTATTAAAATGTAATCAACAGAAGTGTATGAATGACAAACTTCCGTGTCGGCACGTTCGAAACCAAGAATCTAAGTCCCTTCGAGCTAGGCCTCCACCACTTCAACCCTCCACCAAATTCAAGCTCATATAAGAGAGACAATGAGGTTATCCATCAAATAGGGAAGAGCTCAGGGGCTGAAAAATGTGTTTAGACTTAAAAGGACAAAGGGATGCAGACTCAATATGAAGTGAATAATTTCTCCAGAGTAACTTTTCTCTCAAAGTTGAATTATTCTCCTCTTTTCCAAAGCTTGGATATGGCCCATTTATAGCCTTCAAATGGAACTGAAGGGCTGCGTCAGAATGTTTCCAGTATATGGAAGGTCAAGGATCATGGATCTCGTGATGTGGAATGGAAACCCAGCACCATTTTTTAATTTTGGGCACAAAACCCGATGTACACGGGATGTAATGGAGAAACTTGTGTCTACGCATGTTGTGTAACTGTTAGGGCAAGCATATGTGGAAAATACAATTTTTAGCTTTGGGAACTGCAAAAAGGGACTTCGAGTCTGCATAGGGAAATGGAAAAGGCCCTCTGAGCAAGTTTTCATGGGGTGAGGCAAATATTAATATAACAGAGGAAAGAGGGAAACTTAGGAACAAAGAGTTACAGGTTTATTCTAGACAAAAGAATGCACCTCCTAATGATCCTATATTTCCTCGACCAAGGCCTCCTATACCATCCAATAATAATATGCCTCCCAAGCCAACATTTCATAGAAAGGATGAAATTGCCTTGAACATGGATATGGATGGCATATTGGAAACAATTAACATACTTGTACCTATCATAGAGATAATCAAGATTCCCTCCATGAGAAATAAGGTAGAAATATTTTTGCAGGTATAGGGTGAACCTAGGGATCCTCCCATATTGTTGCAAATGAATTATCTTAGATGAATCAATGATGATTACCCACCTTTATTCATTAATCTTGAGGAAAATAACACATGGTTTAACAATTGGATGATTGATCACGGGGCATCCAAAAAATTTCATGACATTGAAGGTCATGAAACAATTAGGGTTAAAAATCAAAAGACCTTATGAGAATGTTTTTGGAATTGATTCCAAGGCAATTCAGGTTCATGGTTTGATAAAGGAATTCTTAGTTCAACTTGCAAGTTATCCTGAGATAGTCATTGTGATGGATGTTGTAGTCCTTGTTGTGCCTGATACTTTGGGAATGATTTTATCAAGGAAATGGGTTGCAACATTGGGTGGCACTTTACATATATATTTTTCATATGCCACCACTATCATAGGAAAGGACACAAATTCCCTCTTATAAAATCAACCAAAGAAGGGGACCCATGTGGAAGCTCCCAAATATGAATTTGAATTCAAATCACACTTGGAGGAAAACCATTCCGATGATGCTATATATTCCCTTCTTGGTGTTGACTTAGATAACCTCCCTCAATAAGAAGATATCTCAAATGTGCTATGGCCTAAGAGGGATGAATATCAAGAAAAACTTGACACATAGAAAGGTAAGGAAATTGGTTCCATTATAATCCTAAAAAAGGGAAATTAAGCAAAGTTTCACAAATATGATCAAAGGAACATTTCCCTAATGAAGTGTTGGCACAGGGGTAGACCCAGGGTTCAACGCTTCAACAACGCACCAAAAAAACCCTAACTACTGGCCCTTTCAACAACATTTGCAAATAAGATGAACTCTCACCCGAGGTAGAGGCAGGGGGGGTTGCAGGACTCAGATGTATGAAACCTAGCTAGGACACATATATGTGATTACAATACCTTAATAGAGCACTTAGCAGTTAACATTCATTAGCATTTAACCCTTATTTACATCACAGATTCAAACCCTAATTATTAAACAATGCAGTTTTCAACAAGATCTAACACTTCCAAGGACTTAGCACATAGAAACATATAAGATCTAGCATTCATTCACATCACTAGGCACTAATATACTATATCAGATGCATCTAAAATACATAAAGATAACAACATTAAGCATAAATCACATCAATCACACAAGGAAACCATAACACAAGATATACGTGGTTCACCCCCAGCGCAGGGCTACGTCCACCAACTCTTATTCTTATTCATTATCTTCTGTCAATCTTCTTACATGCACAGAGCCCAAAAACCCCACTCCACATAGAACAGTAGATCTGTGCGCACCTTGCCAGATCCTCCTTCCCCAAGTTAGGTCACAACACAAAGCCTTCTTACACAGTCTACACACCAGCTTCTTACAATCACTTGCACTTATCTCTGCAAGTCCTAACACATAGCATGCACAAAGCCTCTAGATATGTACTAAGCCATAAACATTCACTACTACTTCACTTATCACACTGCCCCGTTCTTACATCTCCTAGCTATCTATTTATACATTACAAAATAGGCCTAAACATGGGTAAACCCATGGGCCAACATCCCATAAGTCGTTACATAAACACTAAACCCAAAAAACCCACAAAAAGGGGGCGATATCCCGTGATCTCCACTTCACCTTGCGCTTCATCTTCGATCATTCTGCCGAAGTCCCAAAATTGGTCAAATGTGACCCAAGTTCTCCAAAACTTGGTCAAGAGCCAATAGGTCCCCAACACTCACCTGTGACTTGTCCCGAGTCACTCTGATCTGGATAAATCTACCTAGAAGGCCTCGAGCTGCTTCGACCTACTCTTAGCTAGAGCCTCTTGCTTGGCGAACTCCTGAATGACCTTGTCGGTGACAGGTCCTTCCAATCATTTTTCAACTGAAGTGACTACTTGTTCTAGCTATGCACCTTGTCCTTAAATCTCCTCAAAAAGTGTGCATGCTTCATCCTGCATTGGCTGGAGTCTTTGGGTTACTTCCATGACCTTTCTATGAATGGCATGGGCTTGTTGCTGAACCATGCATTGTTCCTGGGCTCTTTTCATCCTCTTGACTTGTGATAGTAGCTTCAATTGTGCTTGCATTGTTGCTGCTTGCTGTTTTTACTCCTGGAGATATGACTCTAGTGTCCTGAGCTCAGGGTCCTCTGCAAGGTGCTCATAGGTATTCACACTTTGACTGCTGAGATGTTTGAATTCCAAGGCTAATTCCTTGATTCTCTCAACTGTGCTCCTCACAGTTTCTTCTCTTAGATCTCGCACTTCCTGCGGAGTGCTTGGCACTGTCTGTAATTCCAATTCTGCTATTCTTTGTTGGAGTTGTTGAATGGCTTTGGCAAGCCTTCCCACTTGATTCTCCACTGGGTCTTCTTCCATATTCTCTAAGCCCATCACAGAGCGAAGTGCTCTGGTGACTGCTTCTTTAACTCCAATCTTCTCTGCGAGCAACTTTTCTTTCTCCCTCTGCATCTGTGCTCTATCTTATGAAAAATTTGCCTAGAGGTAATCTTTTTCTTGCTGTACAACCCGACGTTGTTCTATGGCTTCCTCTTTTTATTTCTTCAGGGCCTCTGTGGCCTATTCCTTTTCCTCTTAAACATGACGAAGGTGAGCCTCCATCGCATCTGCTATCCCGCGTAGCTGAGCAGGCTCATCTCCTATTTCTATGTTCCCTGCTGACAACGACGCAGTAGGCACTGCATGGCTTGAATGGAGAGCATGATGTATTCCTTTAAGCTCTACTTCAATGCGATCATACATGGATTCTTGTTTTGCTTCATTGCATTGTAAAATATCTTCTGATGCATCTGATACTACGATGATGATGAGGTCGATTTCATCTACCATGAGAAAAGTTTGTAGCTTGGGCTTACTAGCTTTTGACTTCTTTCACGATGTAGGTTTCGTTGGGGAAACCTTTCTTTTCTTGGATGTCTCTGCCTCTTCAAGGGGGTTCCTAGGTGGTGTTACTTCACCCTGATTCTACTTGTCTTCTTCCCCTTCCTTCTCTTCTTTGTCTACTTTGTCATATCCTCCTCTGCTAGGTGAATCTGATGTAGTCTCTTCTAATGCGCTGTTTATTTGCTATACATCTTCCTTCTTTTTCTTTCTACTACTGCTGGGTGCATCATACTCTTCATGAGTGACCACTGGACTTCCAATGAGGTCAAGGTTGGACAGTTCTGTCTAGTTGACTGGTATAAAGAACTCTGCAGGCCATTCCTTAGTTATTTCTTCCAGGTCCTCCTCTGTAAGATTGTAGTAGGATTGAAGCTCTTCTTTGTGTTCGTCTCCATGCACATTGATATAAATAAAATGTCTATTTGTGTGAAACTTCATAATTGGCCTGAACCTGTCTAGGGTGTTCGATATCATACGAGGGAAAGACTCAATAGCCCTCTTCAACTGCAGGTAATAGGCGTGGAACATCACATTTGACTACCATTGTTTATCCATGTCTCTCGAATACCAGAGCGTAGTGAACTTCGCAGCTAAGAGTTCAGATGGATCAATTTCAGGGAAGGTCACACCTTACGGCATCTCCCAAGAAATGAAGGTGATGAGGATAAGCAACCAACTAAAATGGAACTCATAGCCCTGATGCTGAGCTTCGCGACACTCTTGATCTAACTGGTTGAGGAGGTAGCTCGCCCAGTTCATTTGTAGCCCTTCAATGCATTTTCCTGCGAGGTCAACAACGAACCCCATGAACTGCGTGGGATTGTTATTCCTTACTAGATTACCAGCGCTCAAATGGAAGGCTAAGCGCACTATGCCATTCTGGATGGAGGCTACCTTGTAGCCTCGCTTCCCCTTCTCCACATCGCCATATGTATCTTTGATTTTCTGTGCCAGGGTGTGATCTGTAGCCTTCCCTGGATAAAAGTCTTGTGGGTCTCGTCCTTGCATGCTTAATCCAATGATCTGATGGATCAACACCGAATCGACTATGATACACCTGTCCAACCATAGGTAACCGTCATGGAAGCACAACAACAAGATTTTAATGCATGCATTAACCTCCTGGTGCCTTCCAAAGTGGGGTATCTTCATTATGTTCAGGATGGTGGACCTCACGATGTCCATGGTCCACGACTGGGGGATGATCTTCAACTTCTTCCCCTTTGTCTTGGTCAAATATTTGTATGGTGCGAGCATGCCATAGTTCTTGCCGTCTCCTAAGTTATAGTCGTTAATCTTCAATGTCAGAATCCTCTCCAACTGTGGTCTGACTACACGTATCCCCTTTGAGAGGTACACAATGATCACTATGTAGTCGAAGTCCCTCAGGACACTATCTCTACTAACCGCATCAGCCAGAGGCGAGATGTAGTCGGGAAGGATACATGGGATGAGCTTCACATTTTCTAAGTCATCACGATGCTTGGTTCGTTTCTCTGTCACAGCTCGGGATTGTCCAGATCCACGAGTAGTCGACGGGGATGCTTGCACTGCTCTTGCCGATGAGGCTTGGATGCCTATGGACATCACCTTATCGACCATGAGGTCTATTAAGATCTCTTCGACAGATTTTTCTACTACACTAATTTCGTTTGACATTCACACTTGAGATCTGATATCTCAGGTCGGTGAACAAACACTCACTGTAACAACACGTATGATGAGGTCTCAATAATCACGACGTGGTAATAATCATCTCAAATAATCACAATTGGAAAAAGTGTTCACGGTGCAATGCTCGATGGGATAAATAGACATCATCGTAATGGATCTCTCCAATGGGTAGGAACGCCTTAATCAATGTAATTTCATCCATTGTTGTGCAGTCCCAATGGTCCAATGGCGAACGTTCCGGCAATAACTACGTTTCTATCCATTCTGGGGCGTCGTTATAATGGTCGGGAGGCCTCCAACAGTCATATTTCTTCATCATGGCGAAGTGCCAATTTACGCTGTTATGATATCCCGACGAAGTTGCAGTTCTGCAAACCTTCTTTCTTTAAGTCCTCTCTGGTACTTCTTGCAATTTTTCTAGCTTTGCTTTCTTCTTGCTGAGTTTTCTGGCTTTCTTTTTTGTAATTTGAGTTACTGGTTTTCTTTTCCCATTATTGTTTTTATCTCCTATTGGCATAGGAACTTCACACCACTGAGGTTCTTTCGAAGGTTTTGAGAGTAATACTTCTTCTTTTTCTGGAGTAAGTTCTCTACTCTCTTGCATGGATAAGTTTCTTAATATTTCCTGCATTCGTTCAACTTCAACATCCAGATCTCTGGTCCTTATTATATTCGACTGGTCCTCTTATTCTTCTAGTAAGTGCGCTATTCAACTAACCATGAAATCCCTTAGTTCTTTCTTTTTCTATTCTAGATCCTCCTCTTCGTGTTTCCTTCGTATCTGATCTTTTTCAATCTAGGTTTTTCCTAGCAAAATAGCAAATGGGGCACTGTTCTCAACAAACTTAACGATCTCAAATTCTTCTTCTGTCAAAGTTCCATGAGCACTCATAGATGTCCAAGTAAGTCTTCCACATAGGGTTATCAACTTTCCTCTAAATAATCCTATTCCTCCCAATGAAGGAACCATAGCAGGATTTCCCAAAATTTCCCAAGTTCTTTCTGTCATGATATTCATCCGAGTTTCCTCATCTAGAACACAGTCTATGTCAAAGTCTCCTATTCTTGTTTCTATGTGCTCCTTCTCTTTTAAGATCTCCGATAAGTTGATATCTCTATGATCATTTAGGGTTTCTTTCATTTGTAATAATACAATCTTTGATTCTTTCTAGGGTTTTATCATATCCTTAGTTTCTTGGCATGTATCATGGTTTTCTTGTCTCATATTCATCTTTTCAACTTTAGCAATCATTCTAGGGAAATCCAAAACTTCATGATCCATAGCTTTACAACAAAGACAACTAGGAACTCTACCAGGGCATTCCTTAGCAAGATGTCTCGGTCTTCTGCAACTATAGAAAAGAGTTAATCCTCTCTTTCTTTTAAATGTCCCCCAACCTTTCCTGTACTGCGCACTAGGATCACAGTAACTAACCTGAAAAAAATTCTTTCTAGGATCCTGCATCCATTTGTTAGTCCAAACATTCTTTCTATGCATAGGAATAACATATCTTTCACTATTCTTATCAGATCTATTCATATCAAATCTTCTTTCTTCTAACTGTACCCTACTTTTCAGACTAGGACCAAATCTATTAAACATACCTAGATCCATTCTTTCGAAATACAAATTTTCACTTATCTTACTATTATCAGAGCATAAAGCTTCAAGATCTTACCTCTTTTCTTTAGATCATAATTCTCTTCTTAGCACAGAGCTTCACAAGTCAAGTAGAATACTGCGCACTAGGGAAGAAACTCTATGCACAGAGCTTTCTCTTTTCTTCAGTTCCCAGCAATCATAGTTTCGGGTCCCGACAATGGAACCATTTGTTGGCACAGGGGAAGAACCAGGGTTCAACACTTCAGCAGTGCACCAACAAAACCCTAACTACCGACCCTTTTGGCAACACCTACAAAGAAGATGAATTCTTACCCGAGGTAGAGGCAGGGGGGGTTACAGGACTTAGATGTATGCAACCTAGCTGGGACACATATATGTGATTACAATACCTTAACAGAGCACTTAGCAGTTAACATTCATTATCATTTAACCCTTATTTACATCGCAGATTCAAACCCTAATTACAGAACAATGCAATATTCAACAAGATCTAACACTTCCAAGCACTTAGCACATAGAAACAGATCAGATATAGCATTCATTCACATCACAAGGCACTAAGATACTATATCAGATGCATCTAACATACAAAAAGATAACAACATTAATCATAAATCACATCAATCACACAAGGAAACCATAACACATGATATACGTAGTTCACCCCCATCGCGGGGCTACGTCCACCGACTCTTCTTCTTCTTTATTATCTTTTGTCAATCTTCTTACATGCATAGAGCCCAAAATCCCCACTCCGCATAGGACAAGAGATCTGCGTGCACCTCATAAGATCCTCCTTCCCCGAGTTAGGTCACAACACAAAGCCTTCTTACATAGTCTGCATACCAGCTTCTTACAATCTATTGCACTTATCTTTGCAAGTCCTAACACATAGCATGCACAAAGCCTCTAGCTCCATACTAAGCCACAAACATTCACTACTACTTCACTTAGCACACTGGCCCATTCTTACATCACCTAACTATCTATTTACACAGTAAAAAATGGGCCTAAAAATGGGTGAACCCATGGGCCGACATCCCATAAGCCGTTATATAAACCCTAAACCTAAAAATCCCACAAAAAAGGGGCGAGATCCCATGATCTCTGCTTCATCTTCGACCAGTATGTCGAAGTCCCAAAATTGGTCAAACGTAACCCAAGTTCTCCAAAAATTGGTCAAGGGCCAACATGAAGTCTCAATCTCTCACTTTGGAACAAGAAAATAATATTTAATAAGAAAAGGATGTGATTTATTCCAAAGAGGAATATTTTCAACAAGGGAAACTAGTATTCATGTGGGACAAGAGGAAGGGAAAGTTAAGTCTAGATACAGAATTTGATGATCTATGGAAATATCCCTAAAAGGTTGGAAATAAATTTAGTAATGATTCCTATTACTTATCTATGATAGAGTGAAGGAGACTGCCACTTCCCATTAATGTGTCCCTTCTCAAACCCCATTATGAGGAAGATACCTGACTTCTTGAATATTAGCTCAGGGTAGGTAGGTAGGTTAGGTAGGTCATGTTGTGTGCTTGCATTATTTTATTTTACTTTTTGTTGTTATTATTTTACTATGCATTCATGTTAGCTTAGTTTGATGTTTATATTATGAAAATAAAAATGATATATGGATGAAAATGCCCAAAATTTGTCTTTCTAGCATGATTTTAGTATACTAACATAGGTGGACCATATCCCCCACCTTTTCTCCCAAAGTGATAGTGTTGTTAGAAGTGATTTAGATCTTGGACTACCATTATGTTGAGGTTCTCATGCACTCTATGATGAGCACATGTCCCCATGTTGGAGCTAGATGTTTACCCTACCCCCCCAATGCCTAGGGGTAACTAGATGAGATCATGTCTCATGGAACACAATGAAGAAAATGATCTCGTTGATGATTATGATCAACATGTCCACCCATGGCATCCTAGTATCCCCCCTCAAATTTCCTCTTCTACTTTGGATAAACCAAGCTCATCACATTCAATCAACATAGTGTTTGGGA
Organism: Picea mariana; assembly: GCA_032191745.1. Taxonomy (NCBI): domain Eukaryota; kingdom Viridiplantae; phylum Streptophyta; class Pinopsida; order Pinales; family Pinaceae; genus Picea; species Picea mariana. The sequence goes on from JASDQU010684566.1 coordinate 63,395, forward strand.
GATGGTAAGACAGTGTCACCATGAGGTATGTTAATGCTTTTTTCATATAGGGTATTGTTCTTACTATACTAGGCATGTGAATGTGGATCATTAGTTGAATTTAGATACTATATCATAAGCTAAATAATTTATGTTTGTTTCCTTGTTTCACCTTGGTGGCCAACATTTTTACATTAGTCTTCTGTTGTAACCTCTAAGGAAAAGGAGTACTACTAGGGGGCCCTCACAATGGTAACATTATGTTTTCCCACCATACTTAAAACCTACCATCCTATAGCCTATCACAATTGATCCAGGTGGATATCGGTGGCCACCCACCTTTTCCAACTCGCTCAAAATAGTTTTCTGGCAATTTTGGCAATTTACTATTTTTAGCAGTTTTTAACTTCCAGTGCCATTTTGAGGGCCTAAATGAATGTTTTTCAGGATCAAGCTTTTCAATGATATTCAAAGGCTCTAATTGAGCTCCCAAAATTAATCTCCTCGATGATACCTTTCCAAACGAGATATCGTGCACCTAAAACAAATATCGTATGAAAAAGTTACGACCCCACGAAGTTGATGTACTAACTTACCCAAACGAGGCCCACATGACTTTTGGCGCTTCATCTCCTAGGGTTAGGTTTTTGGATTTCTATGGTTTTTGACATTCCTGTTTATTTTTAAAAGGCCTTCAAAGCCTCATTGTAATAATCTTCTTTTGAATGAGCGCAACCATCGCATCTCTTCTCAGAGATAAGCCGTCACATCTCTTCTCAGAGATAAGATGCCACCATTCCAACAAGCTTGTTTTCCATTGCATTTTATAGTTTCAGCTTATTTCCTTATTGAATAGAAAAACGGTTTTACTGTATCTCTATTATTCTATGTTAATCATATTTTTATAATCTGTATTCATTTCGTTCTTCTCATAAAATCTGGATCAGTGGTATCAGAGCGGTCTGCTCCTTGTCATCTTAATGCATGTCCCCAACGAGGTCACGGTACAAAGAATTGGGTCTTGAGCTTGTTTCTCTTGAGGACAAAATCTCTCACACACCCAATCGACCTCTCATGGCAGGAGAAAAGAAATATGACAGGATAGGATATCCTTTCAAAATGTTTCTTGAGGAATCCCTCACGCAATAGAGGATCGAGATGATGGATAGTTTCATGCAAATCCTTCAGCAGATACCAACAGGTGACGCATATTCCTCGAGCGGAGGCACCGCCCCCTTGAAGGTACAAATCAACTTCGATATTCCTATATTTGAAGGTCATATAGACGCAGATGTTGTAGACAAGTGGTTGAATATACTAGAAGGGTATTTTTCTGTCAAAGATTGGTGGGAAACTTTCTGTGAGAAAAAGGAAACATGGGAACCCTCATTATTTATAGTCGCAACCACCTAGAAATCCTTCAGGGATGCTATTAAGGAAAAATACTACCCTTTCATAAGTTATGACGACTTGTATACCAAATGGACCACACTGTGACAAGAAAGAGACCAAGCAGTGCCAGATTTCACAAATATCTTCCATACCTTGTGCACCAAGCTGGGTATCAAAGATTCAGAGTGACATCTAGTGCTCAAGTATCATGGTGCTCTGCATATATACATCTATATTGAAATGGAATTTCTAGACATCTCATCTTTGGGCACGACCTACCGATATGATGCCAAAATCGAGCAGAAGCTCAAACAAAGGATGCGACAATTTGGGCTTGGGAACCCCTCACAAAAAAATCTAGGAAGGGACGGCCCCAACCCACAGAACAAAGGACATAGCAAAGATGGAAAGCATCAAGACAACCAGTCCAAGCCGCAAGCAAATAAGGACACCATAAAGACAAAGAAAGATACCAGGAAGTGATGCGACTTCCATAAGAGCCCTTGGAATAACACTGCTCACTGCTACTCAAAGAAGTTGCTGGTGGCTGAAGTGAAAGCCTATGAATTAGATGCAGGTTCTGACTCTAAGTCAGAACCAGAAAGGGGAAGACAAATCATTGATGTGGAACCCAGTGCCACCGTTGCTACCACCAAGCTCCATCCTGGTGAACCATATGAGCCAGAAGAAGGTGAGCACCTCTTCCATTCATGGATGTGGGTAAAAGGCACCCCACTACACTTCATCATTGATAGAGGTAGCCAGAAGAACCTCATCTCAGCAGAGGTCATCAAGTGGCTAGCCCTGGCGACAATGCCACACCCACAACCCTACACCATTGGATGGCTCCACTAAGGAAGCAATCTTCGTGTCAAACAACAGTGTTGAATGTCATACAACATCAAGCCCTTCAAATACGAGGTATTGTGTGATGTTTCTCCTCTCAAAGTTTGTAATGTTCTTTTGGGCCAACCTTATTTATGGAAATGTCATGCTGTATATGAGTCTAGGCCTCATAGTGTTATTATTACTTTGAATAGGAAATTGTACAGGATACCTGAGGCAATCCATCATAGTGCTATTTCCTTGATATTTGCCAAGCATTGCAGGAAGGTCATCTCTCAGATCGAGAAATTTTTCTTCTTCGTGATTCACTCTCAGAGTGAGCGAAAGATCGCAACCACATCCAGAGCCTCTGCGACCGATATCCCCACACAACAAAAGAAAGTGGATAAGGTCGTGGAAGAATACTCAAATATATTATCCTCTCCTACCGGGGTACCTGTGCACTGCCAGGTCAAGCATCCCATCAATCTGACCCCATGCGCACTGTTACCCAGTGGGCCAGTCTACCGTCACTCTCTGTTAGAAAACAAGGATATCAAGAGGCAGATCCAAGAACTGATCCACAAGGGGCACATATGTCCTAGCTCATTTCCTTGTGGGAGCCTAATCATGATGATGCAGAAGAAAAACGGGACCTGGCGACTCTGCATTGATTACCAGGCTCTGAATAAAATCGCAGTTCGAAACCGATACCTGATTCTCTAAATCGATGAACTCCTTGATTAGCTCACGAGGGAAAAATAATTCAGTAAGATTGATATAAGGATGGCTACCACCAGGTACCAATAGAACAAACAAATGTATGGAAGACCGCCTTCAAGTCAAAATAAGGTCTTTCTGAATGGCTGGTCATGCCCTTTGGTTTGAAAAATGCTCCAACAACTTTTATGAGGATGATGGATGATATCCTATGCCCTTTCACCAATACTTTTGTAGTGGTGTATCTGGATGACATCCTCATCTACAACAAGACTTGGGTGGAACACTTGCAACATATTCAACAGGTTCTGCACACCCTGTGACAACACAAAATATATGCAAACTTGGAAAAATTCTCCTTCGACATGGACATGGTCCATTACTTAGGATACATCGTTGATCGACATGGTGTGCATGTGGATCTAGCCAATATCTAGGTCATTCGTGACTAGCCAGCCCCAACCACACTCACTAAACTTTGAAGCTTCTTGGGCCTCACCAATTTCTATCACAGGTTCATGTTGGGATTCTCTCATATCGCATGGGCCCTCAGCCAAGTAACCAGGGGTGGCGGTAAGGAAAAATTTTTGTGGGGCCTATCCCAACAACAAGCCTTCAATGACTTGAAGAAGCATTTGTGCTCATCCCCAATAATTTCATTACCGTACCTGCAACATCCCTTTGAGATTGAGACAGATGCTTCAGATTATGCTGTGGGCTCTGTTCTCACTCAACACGACCACCCTGTGGCATATCATAGTGAGACACTCTCGGATCTTGTCTGTAAGTACCCTACTTATGAAAAATAAATGTACTCCATTGTGAAATCCTGCCTCCAGTGGAGACATTACATTCTTAGGAAGGAGATAGTCATCCACACTGATCATAATCCACTACAGTTCATGCAGACCCAAGGAAAATTGCAGAATGACTGCCATCAATAGTGGTCCATGTACTTACAATAGTTCCACCTCAACATCAAGTATAAAACAGGAAGTACCAATTGAGTTTTTGATTTCCTTAGCCGACCTCCAGTCACGACACTCACCACGGTGCTAGACTCTTGTGACCACGAGACCTCCAGATGGCCCCACCTCTACGAGACAGACCCTGACTTCTCCACCACCTACCAAATGTTGGGAACCAACTTAGTGGTTGTTAATTTCCATCTTCAAGATGGGTTGTTGTGCCGTCTGGGCCATCTCTGCGTTCCATCAAGTGAGAATGCAAAGCTGAATTGGGAAGCTCACTATAGTAGGGTGGCATGACACTTTGACATCGAAAATACAGTGGCAGTGCTACCAAAACATTTCTACTGGCCAAAAATTCGACAATATGTCGGCAAGTATATCAAGTCCTGCACCACCTGCGCTATTTCCAAACCGACCACTAAGAAAAAGGGCATGTACACCCCTCTGCCTACTCCTGACAGGCCGTGGGATTCCATCTCAATGGACTACATGTCAAGCATCCCTTCCACCAAGAGGGGAAATGACTGTGTTTTTTGTGGTTGTTGATCACTTTTCCAAGATGACAATTCTAGCCACCTACAAGAAGAACATCACAGTAGAAGCCACTGCCAAGATCTTCTTTGAATGAGTATGGGTACATTTTGGGATCCCACAAACTATTATCTCAAACTGTGACAGTCGGTTCCTCAGTACATTTTGGTCGAGCCTCTGGTCACTGTTGGATACCAAGCTCACCAAATCCACTGCCTTCCACCCCCAGATAGATGGCCAAATTGAGTTTGTCAATCGGATGATCGTACATATCCTACACATGTACAATTCAAAACACCCCCACACATGGGATGAGAGTCTTCCCTATGTCCAACATAGCTACAACTGATTCCTGCATATCTCAACTAGCCACAACCCCTTCAAGGTGGGGTTAAGATTCCAACCATTGGGCCCCATGGATGTTGCACTACCCCTGGCGACCACCTCAGCTGACTTGTCCCCTGCTCCACCAGAAGATGAAAAAGCCACCTGGTTCATTGAGCAGATCTAGCACATCCTCCAATAGGTTTAGGATATTCTACAAAAGTCTAATTCCAAGTACAAGCAACACCATGATCAACATCGGGTGCCACATAAGTTTCAGGTGGGAGACAAAGTTTGGTTGCACTTGCAGAAAAAACACCTTATAGGGCCCCATCAAAAGCTTCTCCCACTCTGTTATGGGTCGTACACCATCACCAAGGTTGTGCATGACAATTATTTTGAGCTCAACATTCCCCCTTTTCTTGGCCTGCACCCAGTCTTCAACATGGCTCTCCTTCGACCATATTTCTCACCATTATTGGACACCTCAGAGATAATAGAGAAGTTGACACCAACATAGATCAACCCTGACTGCATGCAACAGGAATCCAATGATCATATTGTGGACACATAGATCAAGGGCACTCGACAACAAAGGATCCAACTTTATCGAGTCGTCAAAGCAGGGCAGCTCCTGCACCAAGGCAAGAGGCTCACCCGAGGCCAAATTCAACAAACATTTCCTCATCTGATGGGGGAACCCAACGAAATGGAGACCATTGATTCCTAAGGAGGTAGGATTGATCTAGGTGGATATCAGTGGCCACCCACCTTTTCCAACTCACTCAAGACAGTTTTCTGGCAATTTTGGCAATTTACTATTTTTAGTAGTTTTTAACTTCCGGGGCCATTTTGAGGGCCTAAATGAAGGTTTTTTGGGATATAAATTCTCAATGATAGCCAAAGGCTCTGATTGAGCCCCCAAAATGAATCTCCTCGACGATACCTTTCCAACGGGATATCATGCGCCTAAAACAAAGATCTTATGCAAAAGTTACGACCCAGAGAAGTTGTTGTACTAACTTACCCAAACGGGGCCCACATGACTTTTGGCGCTTCATATCCTAGGGTTAGGTTTTTGGATGTATATGTTTTTTGAAATTCCTATTTATTGTAAAAAGGCCTTCAGAGCCTCATTGTACTAATATTCTTGTGAATGAGCATAACCGTCACATCTCTTCTCAGAGATAAGCCGACACCATTCCAACAAGCTTGTTTTCCGCTGCATTTTACAGTTTCAACTTATTTCCTTATTGAATAGAAAACCATTTATAATGTATCTCTGTTATTCTGTGTTAAGCATCTTTTAATAATCTGTATTCATTTCATTTTTCTCATAAAATCTGAATCAACAATGTACTGAAATTTAGTAATGGGTCATGATTCATTCTCTCATGAGAAGAGGGGCTAAAGGCCCAGAGGTTGATTGCAGCCGCTAGTAAAAAAATAATAAATAAAGAATGATACTAAAGATATAGATATATAATAGAAAGGACTCTCAAAATCTAGTCCATACTTGAGCCCTACCATTTTTTCATTCATCCAGTCCCAAAGCACTAATGCTAAATATTGAAATATTGTAAAGGGGACTTGAAAATATAATAAAAGGACAATAAAAAGGTAGATTAAGGGGTTGAAAAAAAGTAGCACTTAGAAAGTGGTAACTCAAGAGAAAGCACACCCTACACAAAGGTGCTCATAGAAATGGAATAAATGACACCATAAGCCATGAAGTAAGCCCAACACATACCACTATCACACTTACTCTTCAAGGGTTCTTTTCTTTCATGCTTCCCCCATGACATATCCCTTTACCTGGGTATGTTATTTCCTATTTTGGTTGGCACACCTAATAGGGTCTGATTATGTTCCTCCCATATTCAAAATTTCCAACTTACATAAATTCTTGAGCTAATGTGAAATTTGAAGGGGATACTTGATGCAAACTATTTATGTGGCTTATATTTTAAGTAAAAACTTACTTGGTATGGTACAAGGGATTTTATACCTTATGAACATTGTCTTTACTTGATTTCATGCTTTTATTTGATTTGGATGCACTTGAAATGGTTTTTTGATAGATGTCCCATGCTTTCACCTAGGACATTGTGCCTTTATTGCAGGATATGGCATGTTTATGAAGAGTGTTGTGTCATTGGATGGATTGACACACTCTGATACAGGCTCTCACATCTTCTAGACCTTGGATGATGAATAGACAGGGTTGCATTTTCTATATATAGTCACGGTGGCACAAATATAGGAAAAAACTCCCACACCCTAGGCATTACAATATGGATATTATCACACATTGGATGGAGTACATTGTACTGGTATATGGTTGGATGACATGAATAGATGATATACACCCTCCTCCACCTTGGACGTTGGGCATTTTTGATGATGATGTCATACTAGGGTTTGATGGAGATGTTGGGGTTTGATGCCACTTGGACACCCCATGATGTGACATGGAACTTGATAATGATCTTCACCTTGCTTTCTGTTATCACATATACTTTTAAAGGGAAGCAGGTCGTCCAAGTTCATGGTCTGCATTAGAAGCATCAAAGTGCAATGTTCAGAGTAGCTCATGCTGGATTGGAAATATTAGCAGGCGATCGGGTAGTTTTAATCTTTCAGCGATGGATATTCCAGAAGAGGTTCATATCAGTGGCTCATGGACATTTGGAAGTCCAAAATTGCACAAAGAATAGTGCCAAAGAAAAAGGTCCGAAGTTCCAAGGCCCGTAGTGAGCATGAGCCATTGATCTTGAGGGGGACATGTGGCATCTGATCCAAGTGTTTGGGGAAATGAGATTTGGGAGTTTTGAAATGGGAAACACGCCAAGTTCTTGAAGATCCGAAGCCCGAACTCTCGAAATAATCTGAGCCGTCCAAAGCAAGAAGATACGTGGAGGCATATCCCTCACTTCAGAATTCAGCGCTTTGGAGGATTTTGGGAGTTAAGCATTGAGAAGTTCCAGAGTCCCAAAGTGTTGAAGTCCAAAAATCTCCGAGGTCCCAAAGTCCCGAACTCTTCGAGGTCCCGAAGTGCCGAAAATCCCGAAGTCACAGGTCGAGTAAAGGTTAAATCTAGACCGTATATCTCATTGGGAGAGATCGACGGTGGAAAATTATCGTGGGAATCGGGAATCCAAAATATGGCTAAAGTTGTTCATCAAAGGTCCAAAGTCCCGAAGCTTGAAATCAGTGGGAGCCATCCAATCCAAAGGGGCACATGGCGTTAGATCAACGGATTTGCAGTTTCATGAATCATAGGTTTTGCTGGGATTAATGCGCAAGTTTTGCGAAGCACGAAGTCAGGAGGCACTAAGGAGTTGGACCTAGGGTCACAACTTGAGGTCATGTGGAAAGCGGGTCCATGAAGAAATTTTGGCGCCCATCGCATGGATCCGACCGAGGTGGAGTTCCGAGGAAGAAATCACAGTCGTCAAATTCAAAGCAGATCCGATCATCGATCTGAGTAAGGCAATTTCGTCAAATCAAGCATTGATAAATCTATAGTCTAGTATTGTGAAAATCCCTAAAAAGCTAAATCCTAAAACGCCTTTGAAGATAAGTGCCAGTTCATGGCCCGAGGTCACATGCATGAAAGGGGTAATGGAGAAGAAGTTGGCGCCAAAATATTTGGAGTGCAAAGGAAAGGTTTGCAGGTTTCACAAGACTTGCACCAAAGGCCGAGGATGCCCGTGTTAGTTGCAAAATGAGACTGTCAGGGTTTCAAGGTGCTAGGTTGACTTGAAGAACCGCTAGCAGCGCATGATAGCACCCTGAGCGTTAAGCCTCGTCCTAATCCCGAGAAGAGGAAGTTAATGAAAATAGAGCTGGTGGTTGAAACCTCGGCTCACTCCATAAATGGAAGGCATGGGAGGTCTAGCCGTGGAGGCAGACTTTCAGCACGAGGTTCCCCTATGGATGGATTTCTCTGCAAGCCCATGTTGATCCAGGCTGGGGTCTGATAGAGGGATACATGCATAGTCTGACAGAAGATTGCTTGTACACAATGCTTTGAATGTAGTGATTAGATCACACTCCTGATAGTCGGGGACTGATATGAGTATAAATATGTAGTTTTGATAGTTTGTTAAAGAGGTCAATTGGTTGAGCAGGGCTCCCGATTTTGTAATGTTTTGATGCCAAAAGTTGTTCTCTGGTTATGTAACAAATTTGAGACTTTCGCATTAATAGAAGTCAGTTTCCCCCATCTCTCTCTAAAATATGCTAAAACACTCGTGCATGGAGGATCTAGTCGAGGGTTGTGATGTTGTTGTAATGTAGGTTTGATTATAGTAGTGTCGTGACCAGTTTTAGTCAGATTCTTTGTTGTCTTATTCCCTCTTACACTGAATGGCTCGGGCATGGAGGATCCAATCGAGTTGTTTTCATTGCATTGTGATGTAGGTTTGATCAGTATGATGCTCTGACTGTGTTGTTTGAACATATTTCAGTGTCTGAAACTTGATTTCAATAGTAGTCTTGAGCCTGAGTTTTTCTTCACCAAGTTGCTTGAAAGCCAACACCCATAGAATTTTTGTTCACCTCTCTCACTAATTCTTCCATCTGCTCACCTTTAAACTCAATTCACTGACTGAAGTTAATGAGGCCCTCAATTCCCTATGCATTGCTTGTCCAGTTTTGTGTTGAATCATTCCTGTATTGATTTTTCCCCATTTGACCTCCACTCACATAAATCAAACATCCACCAAACATTCTGGTGGGTACTGGGCTTATCCTCTCGCAATATGAGGGTGACTCTCAATGCTAACATTTTTGGTGCCATTGTTGGGGAATGAGTTGAAGACATTTCCCTGGGTAAGAACGACAAAGAAGTCCTGATTCTGAAGGTGCATCAGATATCAATACCATTAAAGATTGCAACTTGCACCTGGCGACTCCACTATTTCAGTTGTGGCTTCTACAGGCAGACACATGAGGTCTACTCCACAAATGCCTCTAGCTACACCTGAAGTTGACCCAAATAATATTATCAATAAAGAAAAGATTTCTCAAGAAGGATTTTAGCTGATGTCCCATATTGAAAATCTCCCTGGAAGAAGGATAATGACCATATCTAGTATTTGATGGTGAACAAAGACTAGACACTTTCAGAATGAATATCATTCACCCAACGACTTGTTGGCAGCCAACCCAATTTTTTCGATTGATCTCAAAAAAGCTTCCTACACCCCTTTTCGTATTACGACAAATCATTGTCGCATTGTGCCAATGGACATTCCTCTCATTTTTGCAACCATTACAATTCAATTTCGACCCAGTTTTCACAACTGCAAGTGTGAAAACACTTCTTTCGTTGATTAGATTGTCGTTGTCTTTGGTTGATCTGCTGAAAGATACTTGATCACTGGTTTATCATATGATTGCTAAAGGTTGTATCAAACTTATGTTCTTGAACATTATCTTACCTTGATTGCGCATTTGGATATATTTCATTGTTAAACCTTTGGGCATAAAAGTTATTGGTCTTGTTCTGATCTTATGAAAACTGTAATGGATTTGGTCATATTGCTTTTATCCTTGTTTTGGACTTTCACTCGATTATTATATGAAGAAATTTTTGATTGCATGG
>JASDQU010684567.1:0-13830 GCA_032191745.1 Picea mariana
ATTAAGCATGGGTTCTCTTACTCCACAAAGCGTCTTCCCGTGAGGGCTTTCACCATAAGGGACCACTTTGGAGTTCATCCATATTTACTTCTTATCAACCATGAAAAAACAAGAATGAATCATATTTACATCAAACAATATTGGGTCCATTACCCAAACCTTTGTGCTACATGGCTTTCTTCAAGGGTTGACATCAATGACAACCAACCTTAATCAACATTTTCCTCTACTTGCTCCAAATTGGATTTAGTTTATCATTGAAGTCATTTCACACGTGTTCTTCATATATAATTTGATGCCTTATTTCATGGATCCACTTGCTTGGAACTTGTTTTGAGGAAGACATCCACCATTTGAGGCCATTCTGCATGTTTGATTGCTAAATTGAAAAATAACCATTTAGGTATGTATAATATTTTGATTATGTCCTCTAGATATTATGGATCTATCAGTGTAGGTTTATGGTTCACCAATGGATAAATTCTAAAATGAATGTGTGGTTCACCATATCCATAATAAAATGATGGTTCCTTTCCCATCCCCATGCTAACATATTCACCTCATGCCTTCAACGATGCCTTTCAACTAGAATCAATGGCACATGCCATCACTAATGTCACCTTACAATTAATATTAGTGCCTTCAATGGTTCCTTTTCAAAATATTGATAATATCACCTCACCATCATCAATGCCTTTGATGGTTCCTTTTAACATCATCACTTCATGTCACCTCATGATAATTCCACCTCTAACGCCCTCACTAGTTGTAGGCTAGCATTTCCAAATTTCACCCTCCCTCATAATATTTGTTTCCTCTCACCTCTCTTTCCTTCACTAGTTCAACCCTGTTGTGTTAATCTTAAGAGGGAATTTGAGGTAAAAAGGCTTCATCATCTAGACCAAGGTGCAACAACATGTTTTTGAAGAAGTGAAGATGTTGAAGCTATGCACTACACCTATGCTTACTCTACTATATGTTGCTCATCCTTTTGATATAGAATATGATGCATATGACTATGGGATAGGTATTTTTCTAACACAACAATGTCATTCCATTTTGTTTTACTTAGAGACATTCAATGATGCAATCCACAAATTTTGAAGTTATGATAGAGAGATGTGTTCCATTGCTTAAGTAGTTCACTAGTGGAGACACTATGTATAGGGAAAATAAATTGTTATTCAATCTAACCATAAGCCACTACATACCTAGAGAAACATTGAGAACACACCACATATGAAATGGAATTTCTTATAGCAATTCCAATTGGTTAACAAACATTTACATTGAAGAGATAACATTGTAGACTACTATTTGAGTCGACCACCAATAACATTCGCAATGGTTCTTAACACAAAAAGGTGTGATATAGAACACTAGCAAGAGTTCTACAATACACACATAAATTTTGTGAAAGTTTATGCAACCATTCAATAAGGATGCCACACTACCTACACAAGACTTATTATTAATTTGGTTGATTTTCATATGGATAAAGATCTTTTGTATTGACTTTATAGGATGTGCTCACTTGCAAGTGAACCTAGGGATTTGTTGATTTGGTAATCTCATTTCTTGAAGTTGGTCGGGCATTTTGTCACATCAAATATAGTTGCAACTTTACAACAACATTTTTATTCACCATGTATGAGGCATGATGTTGAGCACCACCTCAATTTTTATGTTGCATGTTCGATTGCTAAATTGAGAAATCACCATTTAGGTATGTATAATATTTTTATTATGTCCTCTAGATATTATGGATATGTCGGTGTAGGTTATTGGTTCACCAACGTTGAAATTCTAACATGAATGTATGGTTCACCAATGGATAAATTCTAACATGAATGTATGGTCTTTATCATTGATCTTAGTACATGTAAAGAAAGATTGCATCTTATTTAGAATTGCAGAACTACTAAATTGAAAATTGCATTTTGAAAAGCATATCATTTATTGGGAATTGAAATTAGGACTTTGCATTGTGTTCGTATTCATTTATTTTACTTGTTGAGTCATAACATCATTAGTTTCACAACCACACCTTTTTGAGTAAGCAGGGCCACTAAAAGTAACTCTTATAATTTAAAATTGATTAGTAACAATTTTATTTTCTAGGGTGCACAAACTAGCTTAGGATTTAGAGCCTTGGAATAGGATTTTGTGAGTAAAATTCTCCAAGGCTATTAACTCAACATATGTGTCTGACTAAGGGAGTGGAGAAATTCATTGTATAATCGGTAATATCAGGAGGCTTCGCTTACACCGGAGTTAAGCATGAGTTCGCGTGAGGATGGTTGAAGGGATATCCCCTTGATACCTTTTTAGCGTCACATATATTTATGGGGATCTGTTCGTATATGGGGATCTTGCTAGCACCTTTAACTCTATGAAAGGTGGTGCTTTCGAGGTTTTGGGCTTTGTTACCCTGCCCATACGGTATATCTGACTTATGAATGTTCGCATGTGCATCAGTTATGTCGTGGTTTCTTAGTTTCTTGACTTAGGTACCATATAGGTTACCTACAGGGATTATTATGTAGGTACCTTGGGTTATATAAGGATCAGACATCACACAACCTTTATGGAGGATTACTTCTCTGGGGGGATCTGACCGACTGGTATCTTCCCCAAGATTTTTYGGTGTTCAACTACCRCTTTATAGCTATACTTGTAACCAAKATGGAGGTCTYCCTCCATGGTTTCAGTACCAAACTCGTCACCCTGCATTGCATAAGAGTATGCATTTTTAATTTTATTCATTGCAATTACCTAAAAAATTTAAGGCAATACAAATAAGATATTTAGGCAATTACAATTCRTGACTACAACTTCAAGTAGTTGCCCTGGCCTAGCCYGTGCTAGACACATTTGACAAGCCTTTATTTTGTTTCCTTTGACATGTTAGTCAACCTATCATCAAAAGTTTCAAGTATGTTAATATATACCACAATTTTATTTACATCTAAAAAAAATTGAAGGTATTCAATTGAAATTGTAATTTACCTTCTGGGACCAAAGGGTGTTTTTCCTTCATCTGTTAATTTCTTCTMTTTTGTGTCCTTAATGAGGGCCTTCCACTCCCTCTCTAGAATCATCAAAGGACRCTCGTACCTATTTGTTTTGTTTCAAGTGCTTCCTATATGTTTCTCGCGTATATTTTAAATATTGGCCAGTTGCGGCGGTGGCCAAGGTCTTATTAAATGTGTCGACACCAAAAAGGCTTTCAAGATAATCCATCAATTATTTTTTGAGGTTGGAGTTCTGGGAATTCCACCTCTTCTGTATGGTGGGCCCAAAAATCACCAACGCCTTATTCTCCAAGGACCTATAAAAATCGTTATTCCCTACATGCAAAATGATTATATGATTATTAATTTAAAAATAATAATTTAGATGATTTATATTTGTCTACATAGAGAACATGAAACAATTAAAATTTTAAAAATTACGTGGGACTTTAACTTGATTTAATGGAATCCGTTCCTCGTTGACCATAAAGGTGCCCTTAAGGGTCCCTGTGTTGGTCACATGTCTTGCTTTAGGAAAAGAAACCATATAGTTTGTCAAATCATTAGCCTCAACTCTATCACCACCTCTAGAGCCTACCTATGTGGTCGTGTCCTCGGTGTGTGTGTTGTGGTTCCCACCTAATGGTGTGGAAGGTGGAGATCTAAATAGATGCATCCTGGCAGCTATACAAGGGGTTTCATTGTGACCATGTGGTGTTTGTGCAATGCCACTACTGCCGACACCATGCATGTCAGTGTCAACATGATCCAAAAATTTCTATATAATAAAGAAAACATGTTTTCGTTTAGATAATGTAAAAGTTAAAAATCAAGCTTTCATAATTGATCATCTTATGACATAAAAATAAAACCACTTGAAATTATGGTTATTAACTTATATGTCTTAAGACGTGTCATAACTTCTTTGATCCTTTCTTCTACTTCGGTAGTTTGATCTAGAATATCTAAAAAGTGAGATAGTTCCTTGTTTGTTTTATTAATATTTTTTCTAATTAAAACCATAGGGTCAGAGGATTCATACAAATCCCTTTCACTGAGCAAATCATGATCAACATCATGTTCTGAGGCCACTTTTGATTTACCACAATCAGCCTGCCACATTACAGTAAAATTAGAACCATGATCATTATCATGAGAAATAAATTCAAATGTTTGAGAAATCTTCCCTCTTTATTGACATCCAAGTAGGAATGTTATTGTTGATAACAAAAATAGGACACACTGAGTAAACAAACCGAAGCTCTTCAAATGGTTAACACTGTAAAGAACATAATGAAAATCATAAAATATGAGAGTCATTACTTACAGGTTGGGTAAATTAGTATACGTATCGCCCCCATAATAGAAACATATGTATCTATTCGATTCAAATTGTAATCAATCAATAACTCTTCCCATGCAACTATTGATTTTATTACACATACAAATACGCGGTTTCCTTCACGCCCCTCAAATACGAAATTGGGTCACTTATTTGTGGTCGCGGGTCGTGTACTATTTATAAACCCTACAATATTCCCTGTTGCTTTTGGCCTTCCGTCAATATAGATAGTTTCTCCTTTATTTTGATCATTGTCTTTTAGCTGTATATAATTTGCAGCCAAGCCATATCTTCACATACTTTTTGTATATTGGACTATTTGTATCCAATCTTTGTAGATATAACAGGGTTCTATGTACTCCATCAATTCAGTTAATACATCGTAACATACCTTTATTCCATCCATGGAAAATAGCCCCAAACCATGTAATGACGATGGAGCAATCTGATATATCCTTTCGTTTACACAAAAATCAATGTTTATTTCAGGAAGATCCTTGGGTATCCATCGTTTCACTATATGTTTGTACCTCAAGGGCACCTTGATTTCGTCTATGTTCTCATGATCATAAGAACATGATCCCCCTTTCGCAAGAAAATATTCCATGCGTCTATGGAATTTTCTTCTGGTCTTCTCACCTCTAGTTGATCTCTACCTGTTAGACCTACTAGATGTCTCACTTTCCTCTATTCTACCTAAACTCCCCTCATCAATGAAGATAGATTTGAAAAATACCTGTTTTCTTGTACGTCCTATAACACCATCAATGACAGAAAGCGAATTTCAGATCTAATTTATGCATGATAATATTTCTCTAGAATGTTGAAATTTGTGACATAAGCTTGATATCTTTTCTCTTAAATTGCCTAGTGGATTAGGGTTGTTAAGAAGTGAAATATCATCTATTGTTTCTATTGTTTTATTATATTTCATATCATCCCTAAGGATGTAAATTCTTGGGGACTATATCTGAGAAACTCTAGGAAAGAGGTAAAATTTCTGAAGTTCAAGACACTAAGTTTCTAATTTAGAATTTCAGCAGAATTTTTAATTAAACTTTTTACATAAAAAATTGTTTTCTAGAACCAGTTAAACAATTTTTTTTCTACTAGAACCCAAAAAGATAATGGTGGTGTTGGATTGATGCCAATGTGGCATCATCAAGTATAGTGTTGGGTGGTATAACAACGTGTCTACACAACTAAGTTTTGGAAGTGAATTTTGATTTCTTGGGATTAGTTAAATTATTCCATTGGTGCTTGACATCTATTTGTTGAGAAAAACTAGTGCATTTCTTGTATATATTGTTGAACCCTAGAAAGAAGTCCAATGGTCACAATTTTTATGTCTAGAAGCAACATATGATTACCATATTCCAATGCAATGGATTGTTAGGATTGGTCATAGGAAAGGGTAGGAGAAACTCTGATGATGAGAAGGGGAAAGAATTCTTTCACTCGAAGAATAGATAGGTTATGATGTTAATAAAGTTTTCCATAACAAATGATAAGTTTCTACAAGTCCAAGATTTGGTAGTGATTACCTTGAAGATTTTATCTCCTTTTGAAAAAAAAATTGAAACTTTAAATGTCACCAAGGAGATTACTAACATTACATTTAAGTTGTGGAGGCAATTATTAAAAAAGGACAGATTCAATAAATAGTTTATAAGAAATAGCAATGAATCAAAAAGTGCCTTTACAGTAAAGAGTAAGGACAAAGGAAAGTAGAAACTAAATGACAGAATTTGAAGTTGGAGAAATTCAATATTGGAATTGAATGATGGCATAAAATGGATTATAAGGAGATTACAAGGATGAGAAGACCATGTTTAATATTTAGGCCCTATTGAAAGAATACAACAAATTGTTTATGTAGATTTTCACTGATATGAAATGGATTCAAGAAGAGATTGGGGACATGAGGATAGATTTGTGGTCAGATGTTAATCTTGTTAACCATCAACCCTATCATCTTAATCCCGGGGTTAAGGAGAAGGTAGAGAAAGAATTTGACATAATATTGTAAATCTGATTAATATTCTGAGTAGATGAATCCAATTAGATCATTCCTATTGTTATTCATAGCAATAAGGAATTTCATAACATTAAGGTTTGTGTGGACTTTAGAAGCTTAAACTCTACTTGTGTATGATACTTTTCCCACTTCTTTTAGTGATGAGGTGATTGATCAAGTTGTAGGAAAATATGATTATTCCTTTATATATTGCTTTTCAAGATATGTCAAGTATGAATTGAAAAAGAAGACAATAATAAGACCACCTTTACTAGAAAATAAGGATCCTTTGGTTACAATTTCATGTATTTTGGGCTCAAGAATGCACCAGGTATCTTTTCTCAAGTTGTGAGTACAACCTTTAGAGATTTCATTCACAAGTTTTTGGAGGTATATATGGATGATTGAATTGTATATAAATTGTTGAATGAACATATTGGGTTGTTGAAGTTAATGTTTGATAAATGTGGGAAGCTCTAGATCTCCCTAAATTTGAAGAAGTGAAGCTAAACTATTCTTGTGGAACCTTGAATGTGAAGCTACTTTTAATATACTCAAACAAAAAATGGTAAGTGCCCTAATTTTGGTGTTTCCTAATTCTAATGTAAAATTTCATGTACATGGAGATGCTTTTTCATAGCATTAGGAGTGGTTCTTGTGGAACCAAGAGAAGGAAATTTAGATCACTCTATATATTTTGCAACTAAGAATATTTAGATATTTGTGATGGATCATTAAAGGAATGATATTCTATGGGAATGTCATCAAGGAGTTGCAAGAGGGAATGTTGGAGGAAAAGTAATGGATCACAAGATTCTCCAATCTAGTCTTAGGTGGCCAACCATATTTAAGGGCTCTAAGGAATATGCTAGAACTTGCGATGTCTATCAAAAAGTAGGTAAACCTTATAGGAGAGACTAGATGATTCTTCAAAATATCATTCATCTCATTTTGCATAGCTTGTTCCCATTCAGGTTTTCCTTGTGCATCTGAGTAAGAGATAGGATGACAAGTCTCAAGAACACGTGCATAAGTGTGATGATAGGAACCTCTGACACTACAACCATAGTGGTTGAAGGTGTCGAAGGAGTACCGTTGACTATAGTGGGTATGGGATTTGAAGGACTCCCGGTATCTTTCTGACTCGATTCGGTACTCATCCTCGTACGATCACAAGTCTGGTAAGTGGAGGTGTATGTACCACATATGATAACTTTATGAATTTTAGAAGGAAAAGACTCAAAATGTGATGGTAACTGTAACAAGCAGCGAGACCTGAAGGGAAGTTGGTCCAGCTCCATGATGACTCAAGAATCGTGATATAAAATAAAACAAATCTTAAGGCCAACTAGTAATCAAAGAGCACACCAAAGTAAAATAAACAAAAGGCTTTGTAGGCGTGTACATAAAACCATTACATGATGTTTGTAATTAACAAATGAAGATGACATTACATTCCATTCCCCATCAAAAGGGTGAATGTCATGGTTTATCAAAACCAAAGGCTCAAAATGGTGATCCAGTGAAAAAGTTGGATGCCCACCGAGATCCATCTGGATCATTCCTCCCCCCTTAGGAAGCAATGGTCCCCATTGTGTTAAGTTATCTTGGGAGACGAGGAGACTTCTGCTAAATCTGAAGCTTGGTGTGTTGCTTTCCTTGCTAAATAAGTTGTCCTGCTTAGCTTGTTGAAGGTTGTCATGAACTTGTTGTTGGAGGGGTTGAATCCGTTCAACCAATCTAGTTGTGTGATCTACCTGAGTGTGGGAGGATTCTGTCAGTGAAGATGCAGCATGAAGAGTATGAAGGGTTATGTTATAACCTTGCTTGAATGGGCAGTGTGGAGGCACCCCCATAGGTGCAACAAGAACATCTTAGTACTCTTCTACAATCCCGTCAATTTGCTTCTGTTGGATAGAAAGGTCTTGGGTTGAGGATGTAGTGGTTGCAGTGTCCTTATGTTCACCTTATGATCGGATTGTGAAGAGGCTAAACTTTGTAGTATGAGATATTACATTGTGGCATTGTTTTCGTGGGACAATAGTTGAAACTACCTCGGGTATCCTATATAGTTGACCCCCCAGAGTAACAATGACGCTACGAGGTCAAGACTCATAAATAGCATGACATCTCCACATATATGGTTGGCCTAATAGAACATCACATAATACCTCATCCTTGAAGGGCTTGATGCCATAGGATAGGTGACATTGTTGGCTAACACGAAGATCTTGACCCTGGAGAAGCCACCCAATGTTGTATGGTTGCGAGTGTGGTGTTGTTGGAAAATCCAACTTCTTGACAACCTCTGATGATATGATGTTCTTTTGGCTTCCGCTATCAACAATAAAATGCAGTGGGGTCCCCTTCACTCACATATGTGAATGGAAGAGTCGCTCCACCTCCTTGGGATCCCCTTTTGGTTTGATTTTTGTAGTTGTGACAGTAACAGTGGGTTCTGCATCAATGGTTTGTCTCCTTTTATCATTTTCTGAATCAGGGTCCAATTCGGGGTTTGGATCCTTATCTTTGAGCTCGGCCACCAATGACTGTAATGAGCGACATTCATCAGTGTTGTGCCAAGGGATATTGTGGAACTCACACCACTTTCCGGTGTCTTTCTTAGACTTCCCCTTCCCCTTATTTTCCTGCATCTGGGACTGGCTCTCTTAAGGTTGGCCTTCCTTGCTCTTTCCATGCTTCTCCCACTTACTTTGTTGCTTGAATTTAAGTTCATTTTTGACTGCATATCGATATGCATCTCCTAGTGAGGAGATGTCCAATAAATTCATCTCTATTTGGATGTACCTGTGTAGACCATTACAGTACTTCAAAACCAAGTGTCGTTGGGAGTCTTTGATACCCAACTTTGAGTGCAAGGTATGAAAGATGTTGGTGTACTCTGCCACTGTCTGGTCTCTTTTCTAACGTAGAGTTTTCCATCTCATGTATTGGTCATCATAGTTTCCAATAGGGTAGAACTCCTCCTTTAGGGCATCTACAAAGGTCACCCAAGTGGGTTCTCTCCCAAATAGTGTATATTCATCCACGGTGTACCTCTCCCAGTAACCTTCCTACCAAGATATGACATGGGGAAGGGATTTAAGGAGCGCGAAGGTGATCTTTTCACTGTCATAAAAATTTTGGACAGAGTAATAACCTTCTAGCAAATTCAACCATTTTTCTAGAGCATCTGCATCTATCTGGCCTTCAAATAAAGGGATATAAAAATTGACTTGTACCTGGAAGGGTGTCGTACTTGAAAAATTGTTACTTGTCGAAGATGCCTTGGCTGTCACCATCGATAGTCTTTGAAGGTCTGAGCAAAGTTGTCCATCATCTCGTTCCTTTGTTGCATGAGGGCTTCCTCGAGCAACGTCTTGAAAGGATCTCTTTCTCTGTCATCTCTATTTTCTTCCACCATGGGAGGTCACTTGGCCTAGAAAGAGTGGTTGTCCTCAAGAAAAACTAGCTCGAGACCCAAATCTCTATACCTTGACCTCGTCGGGGACCTGCTCTGAAAAATGACAAGGAGCAGACTGCTCTGATACCACTGATCCAGATTATTTTGAGAACGTCATGAAGGCAGAAATATAACTGAGATATAACAACGAAATACACAAAAATATATAAGAGAACACATAAATACAGTGAAACCCAACTTCTATTACTGAATAAGATAGAAAAACAATGTAGAACACAAACTGGAAAATGGCGTAGCCTATCTCTAAAAAGAAAGAGATGTTGGCTATGCTTCATTGCAGCTTTACATCACACTCCATTGCATGCTTAAAGGGCCTCCTTCACCTCAATTATATATGAGAGAGTGAGAGGAGAACAATTCCCATTATGCATGTGGGATAAATTGGACTAAGTTTATAAAATGCCACAGGCATGTAAAATACTAGGACTTCCTGAGAGATCACCCATCCCAGTACTACTCTAGCCCAAGCATGCTTAACTGCGGAGTTCTAATGGGATTCAATGCATTAACGCTATGTTGTAGGCATGTACATAAGACCATTACATGATGTCTATAATTAATAAATGAAGATGACATTACATTCCATTCCCCATCAAAAGGGTGAATGTCATGGTTTATCAAAA
Source organism: Picea mariana (assembly GCA_032191745.1). NCBI lineage: Eukaryota > Viridiplantae > Streptophyta > Pinopsida > Pinales > Pinaceae > Picea > Picea mariana. The sequence goes on from JASDQU010684567.1 coordinate 10,481, forward strand.
CCAAAGGCTCAAAATGGTGATTCAATGAAAAAGGTGGATGGCCACCGAGATCCATCTGGATCATGGTGTGTGTTGTTTTCGCATTAAAAATTGGTATCAAGAATTTTTATTTGGTTTTTTTAGCAGTGTCGTGACCCAACTTGGGGTTGGGTGTGTTACACCAAACCAGTTTCCAGATACCCTTTGTAATTTTATGTTTTTGTTACTATATATGTTGATAAAAGAAGGACACATAGAGAATTCAAAGTGGGAGAGCATGTGTTTTTAAAATTCAAAGCCAAGAGAAGCTCACTGAAATTGGGAAGTTTCCCAAAGTTTGCAGTGAGATATTGTGGGCCTTTTGAAGTTCTAAGAAGAATTGGTCCATTTGATTACATGCTAGCATTACCTGCATCCATAAGAATTCATAATGTGTTCCATGTGTCTTTATTAAAAAAGTATGGATTCTAATCATGTGATTTATTGGAATGTGATCCAAGTGGAACATGAAGGGGACTTCCAAGTGGAACCAATGTGCATCATGGACCAGAAAGTCAAAGTGATTGGGAAAAAAACTATCGACTTAGTAAAGGTTCAATGGAGTTGCTACGGTCCTGAAGATGCAACATGGGAGCATGAGGAAGCCATGTGGGAAGCATACCCACAATGTTTTGCAAATTTTGAAGAGAATTGAATGTACATTTGTACATAAGTGCATGAATAATATATTTGTGCAGTTGATGTTCCCAGAGCCACGACTCTGAGGTTTCCTGTTTGACCGATGCTAGATCTCATTCTTGGGGATGTGCAGGTTGAGGGGAAAATAGAGTTGTTAGTTGGAATTGTTGTGTGAGTCATTAAGTTTGGAATTATCAATTATTTTGATGTATAATTTTATATATGTCTATGTGTAAATTGTACGGTGATGTGCACTAAGGAGAGTGCAATTTGTAGGGGGGGGGGGGAATGTAACATCCTCGTTTTCAAACCCCAAACTAGCAATGTGTATTGTAAATGTGATGTATGGTCGTGGGCCAAGCGATGTAATATGTAAATGATGTAAATTGAATATAATAAATAAAATGTATTGCCAACTGTAGATGGACAAGGATGGAGATTTGGGGGATTATATTACACAAGAGAGGGAAGGGGTCCACAGGGGAGAGTTTACCCATGTATATTAAACCCAAACCATTTTCTTTCTAGATTATCATTGCTATGAACCTTCCATTTTTTGTTTGATTGTTTCCAAATCCAATCATTGAATTCATGTAAAAGAGTGGGTGTGAGAAGTCGCATCCCATAGTTATTGAGAGAATGGGGGTTGAGAACAATCATCTTTGGGAAGAGTGTAAGTCAAGCACGCTAGATAAAGAGAGGAAACATTCATATGGGTAGAGGGGACAAAATTTGATAGTCACGTTTTTGCATGCAGAGCGGTTTTTATATGGAGATTTTTGGAGAATAAGGGAGTTCTGAGTGTTGAAGCTTGAAGGCAGCCATAGTTGGAATGTATGGTAGTTTTTTGGAGCTATAATTTCATGGGAAGAGAGGTTGTGGGTATGTGAGTAACATTTTGTTACAGATTTGTCAAGAGAAGCAAGTGTTTTCCTATTGTGAGAGTTCATATTGCATCTGTAGAATTCTTGAGGTCCCAGCAAAGAGATTTCTTGTCCAACCTATGTTGGAAGCCCTAGAGGGGAGTGGGAAGGCATAAATGAATATGAACAGTGAAGGAGGATCCCATCCATAAGTTATGCATGGTGTGTGGAAGAGAGTTGGTGGACTGGAATTAGCTACAAGAATTGACTTCTGAAAGGGGGACTTTAATCAGTCTTAGGGACCATTGTATCTTGGGGATTCATAGCCCCAGCTCAAGAGTGACTTGTTGTTGATAACTGGAGAAAAAATTCTATGGTTGGGAGGAATGTCCGTCCTCTGCAATGGGTTACATATTTACTAAGATAAATGTTTTTATTTGTTGTGTTTATTTATGTTAAATGTTGATATAGTTGTTGTGCATTTTACTTTGAGTTATCTTGTTTATTGTTGCTTGTTATGAGTTGAATGATGCATCTAAATCTCTATTTATGTGGTAGAATTTGTATATATGCATTTCATTGTTGCTATGCACAGTTAAGTAATTTCATTTATGTTTTTTATTATTACAGAAAATTGCATGAGCTTGAGAGTGATGTTGTGTGTTGTTTTCGCATCTAAACTCGGTATCAAGAATTTGTATTTGGTTGTTTTAGTAGTGGTGTGAGCCAACTTGTGGCTAGGTGAGTTACACCAAGCCAGTTTCCAGGTACTCTTTGTTATTTTATATTTTTGTTACTATATATGTGTGTGGGGCTTCAGAGTAGTGTAGGGTGGGATTGTTGGGATTTTGACTTACCTTGTTTTGGGATAAATTTACATAACCATGAATTGTTGGAAAAGGCGTCAAGTGGCCAGTAGGGTTTTCGTTAGTGTCATTGTTTCCCTGGGAAGTTTGAGAGATAACTCAGGTGGTTTTATCTTTAATTTTTTTATCATTTAGTCTATCATTCCTCCTAGAGAAAACATAACTACCATGACCAAAGGAAAAAATCATGGCTAGTAAGGTGGGCAAAAGGAAGTCCATATATTGTACCCTTAAGGCCCATATCCCTAAAGAGCACATCTATGTAACGAGTGGAAAAGGAAGACTAAGATGCAGCTCATTTATACAGCTCTAGGTTCTATGCAACAATCAAAGAAAAGTTGGAGGAAATGAAAGGAAGTATCCAAGAGAAAAGACAAAAACTATCCAATGAATACATTCAAGCTGAGTTCGAGGGTTGGGTTTAGGACACTAGGTTTTCTAGAACTCGTGATACAAATTTCTTTTGAATCACTTAAACCTACTGGACAATTAAGGCCCTTATTGCCTAGGTCATGGAGGAGAGAAACCTACAACAATAGGATATCCTCCATCAAATTGACATGTTATATGGGAAAAAAAATTATGTCTGTAAAGTTATTTTTGGGATTGAAATTGTTGTTTCTCAGGTTCCTAATGAAGACACAGATGATATAATATTTATTGTATATTCCCCTGGCTTGATAGGAACATAGTCCAACCCCATTTATCTGGATGAGGACCCCCGACATCTTGGTAAATATAAAGAGAAACCTATGGACACTAAGGAACCAGAAGGCTAGCCTGGGGATGAAATTTTCTTGCCTCCTTCTAATTAACTCAAGAATGTTTTTATGTTAGATAGTTTTGATTTCAAGATGTTGGTTGTTAGCAATGACAATCATCTCTTTTTATTTATTAAATAATAGGATGATAAGTCCTTATGTAATGAACAATTATTCTCTCTTTCAATTGGTGGAGGTCTTGG
>JASDQU010684567.1:24157-37686 GCA_032191745.1 Picea mariana
TATCAAAGGATTTTCTGCTTACTTCAGTGCCAATAATGAAGACTCGAATAAAGAACAGATCCATGGAGAAAGTTTCCAAGAAGAAGACCTTGCTAAAGTACAATATCCAGATGAACAGAAGTGACATCAGTATCTGTGTTCCTACTTAGAGAAGATGATGCCCCTCTGCCTTGTTTTCCTCCCGCGCGTGAAGTTGAAGAAATGGTTATTTTTAGTCGTACTAATGGTCTTATGAAAGAATTCTTGGATATGGTTGATGAGCATAAAGACACTTTCATATAGACTTGGAGAGAGAGATGGGATTTGGGTCATCTCATTTTTTATAGAGACCCCATTTATGACATCGAGGGTAGCTTTCAAGCAGAGGGGGTCGAGATGTCATCTTCAGAGGATTGGTCTTCATACGTGTATGATTTAGATATTTGGCATCTTGATGATGATATGATTACATATTTGTTTCGTCCATTCGAGGATGACCCGACGCAGCAGTTTCAAGTTGATTTTCGGCCATCCCTTGGGGGTTGTGATGTATATTTGTTCTATGAGGATTTTCAGCCATCATGCTCAGACTTTGATAGACACCAAGATGTGGCCAGCCCAGAGCAGTCTGAGGTCCACACTACCAAAATAAAGTACTTTCATATTGATACTTTTGATGGGGATTTGCAGATGAAGAAGCAATGTTTCCTAAGCTCGAGGGAGGATTTTCTCTCTACACATGAGGTTATCCCTTACATCTTATCTTCTTCTCTAAGAAGCCATGCACTCTTCTTCCGCTCTCTCATCTCCTCTTAGTGTTCAAAAAACAGTGTATATTTGTGCATGAATGAAGATGAACCCTCGTCTATGTACGATAGTCCTATTCAAAGATGGGTTGATTGAACTTGTGGCTATCACTTCAGGCAAGATTCCTTGGATGATTAAAGTTGTGAATATTCTTTCCAGTAGGATTTCCTCCCCCCTACCCATCTCCATGAGTTTCATTTCACAATTGATTATATATCTATTTATGCTCATGATCATTGCATGCTTGACTTATCTTTGGTGTTTTACATAATTAAGCACAAGGGGAAATACTTTGATGGGATGATCAATTGGTTGTATGACTTCACCTAACATCACCCATCACTTGATCTTCAGGGCCCCAAGGCCCCAGGTAAGTAGGTAGGTCATCTTGCTTTCCTTATATTTTCATCTTGATTGCTCATGTTAGTTTAGATGCACTTCATATTTCTTTTTTCTCTACTTGCATATTAATTTCATGCTTAGTTTAGAAAGTTTTGAAAAAAATGCTAAATTTTTTCTTTATTAGATTAGTTTCATTTTTGAATTTTTTATTTATATGGACAAAGGATGAGCAAAGCCATCCTACTATTGATGATTTTGTTGCCTTAGTGTGTGTAGGCACATGTCTACCAGGAGATGTTGCGGTTCTCATGTACTCTACAACGAGCACATGTCCCCAAGTAGGAGCCAGATGTTATCCCCATTTTGTGGGATAACTAAAGACATGATGTCTCGAGGCCCTCAGGTTGCAGACATGGATTTCTGAGAGACCACGTGACTAGCAGTGTCCACTTGCACATATGGAAGCCTACTCTATCACCACAGTTCGATTCATCCTCAATGCATCCACCACACCAACTAGCTTCTGGAAGGCACATGGGTCTTGCTCCATGTGGTACAAGTCAGGTATTGTGGCAAGTAATCACCCTAATATTTGAGGCATTTAAGCATGTTGTATTGGAGCTACTTTTGATTATAGAACGTATGCTTGGACATTATGATTTTGACCTTGTTTCACCTTGGTGAGTGTCATTGATTTCCTAGTTAGTGGCCAAGTTTTGGGGAAGGGGTGTAACCGAGGGTCCCTTGAGGGGTCATTGTACCATTTCCAATCATACTTATCACTTTTCACTCATCACATTCCCATCACATTTCCCTCTTCTAGGCCCTTTGGCTTTAGTGACCCAAGAAGGGCTTGTACCTCATTTCATGGGAAGAAGGGGTTGAAGGCCCATAGGCTTGTAGCTGGAAAAAGATAAAAGACAAACCATTAACCTTTTATATGCTCTCCTAGGGATCTCGAGGACAATGAAACGTCTCTCAAAAAAATTGATGGGACCCGTGAAAGAATAATTAATAACAAATGCCAACTAGAGAGGGGCATGTGTGGGCATTGTTTTTATTGCTTAGGTAGAAGCCCCACACATGTTCCCAACTTGGGGAAGCMTGATGTTACTAGGGTAGAGTCAAGGTGGGCATAATTTGATGAGGTAGTTTTGATGCACTTTTTTGGAAGCCTTGTTTGTTAGATGTGGTTTTCACTTTCCATGATATTTTGACTTGAGATATTTGGAGGGCATACCCATCTGTTTTGYGGGACCTTGTTTGGTGGACAGTTTTGGAGGAACAAGCCTAGCTTGGAATTCCATGGGGCTTGAAGACCACAKGTTGTATGCCAAGGGCCCAACATGTCGGATCACGATGAATTTYCTTTGGAGGCCTAGAAGACACCTTGGAGGACATAGCCTAGCCCCCACATGCCAAACGAATTTCCTAGGACGGGAAAAACGTCACCCTTTGGGGCTTCACGTCACCTAGGGTTAGGGTTGGTGGTGATGTAGTTGTTGTTCATTGACACTTGGCATGATTTGACCGGAGGAGGCATGGATTGACCTTAGCGCATTAATAGGAGGCTCTAGAAGCCCCAATGACCTCCACTTTCTCCTCCAACGACTTGGAAAGTTTCAAAATGTCTTCCTAAAGGGGTGACGTCATCTTTTTTTAGGGTTTCTAATGTGAAAAAGTGTAAATTAAATATTATTATTTGTGTAAAGGGGTAAGATAAGGGTTATTGACCCCTTATCTTATGTTTTACCCTAATTAAGTGGACAAACTATGTATTAAACATTTTGTTAAATAGAGAGCATGTGAATCTCATTTCATAACATAAATCTCTCATTATGAGAAGTATTAGAATGAAATTTGTGCCCTCCTTGGGAAAGCTTCTCTCTCTTGTGCTTTTGTCTTGGTTTCTTTATGCTATTGGTGGAAGAAGTAGTGCGCTACCCTTCTTGGAGTTTTTCTTTGGCATGTATGGTGGATTTATCTTGGTAAGAGGAGGTTTATCTTTTCATTTCTTGAACTATGTAAGGATTTATCTTGTTGATGCTTCATTGCTTAGTTACAAGTTTGATTTGATAGATTTATTGGGGAGTATAAGGATTTTTTTGTGGCAGGCACTACAACCCTCCATTTTTCTTTTGATTATGTTACTTCCCTAAAAATGGATCCCCCTTATTTTTGAGCCTCAAAGAAAGCCTCATAAGTCTCCTTCTTCATCTCAAGATTCATTTGGTGATTCATGTTTCACTTGGAAAGCGAATAGTACTTAGTGTTGCAATCCAAATTTTAAATCGAAAAAGTTACTTTCAACTCCTCCGAACAATTTGGAGGAGTTATTTCAAAATCCTTCGAACAAGTCTGGAGGAGTTCTTATCTTTCGTTCTGATACACAACAATATCGCGAGAGTTGGGAGTGTTGGAACACGTATAATTCTGATCTTTTGAACTTTAGATTTTTCTTCTTAGAAATAAAAGTTTTACCCAAAAAGCAAAAAAACTTAGAGAATTATTCTAGGAATTTTTCCTTCGGAGGATTTCTATCATGCTACATCCAAAACTCTCGAACTTCGAACCACCGAAGTACTTAATTCTAACTCAACGTTTAAAACATGATTAACTGAAACATAAAAGTGATTAATAAGATATTAACTTCTCTGTGAATGCAACCTTCGAGAGATTTCTGCCCTCTTACATTCAAAACCTCCGAACCCCGAACCGTCGAATTTTTAATGACGTTTATGATTGACTAAAGTTAACAATTTGAATCATTATTGTGATTTTCCTGGTGATAAATTCCATCAGACTTTTTAATCTTTCTGTAAACAGATCTATACGAAGAACGATATATTTTATAAAGATCTTTGAATTTCAAAATCATTTTACCATTTACAATTAACAGTTTTTCATTCAGTGAAGAGCTTACAGTATTCTCTTGTTATAGGTAGGCTAATCTTATTTCCTTAAGGATTATGGCACCATGAAAAATTGCAAGGAATCTCGATAGTCCAGATTTCAGAATCTAGCAGAACTCTAAACCAGTTTGGAAGCCTGATAAACTAAGAAAGGGACCAAATATGGTAGGGAGGGGCTAAATAGACATAAATGGGAGAAAGAATGTGTTGGCCCTTGGGTATGGAAGTAAGTGAAGAGTAAAGAAGAAAAGACGGGATGGGAACTGTGCGGAAGACACAGTGACTGATACTGGGTCAAAGTGAGCAGAAGAGCAGAAAAGACAGAGCGAAGTAAGAGAAAGCAAGTCATGGGATGAGGAGATTGAGGATGACAAATCAACAAGGAAGACAGATTGTGGACAACTCGGCAAGAAGAAAAAGCCACCGTTGAATGCTTTGGAGCACTGCGCGAAAAGGAAGGAAAGACAGGCTGGCGAAGCCCTGAAAACGTGGGTCAAGTTGACCTAGGGTTTTAGACACCTAGGGTTTTGGTATCTAGGGTTTTGACACTTACGTTTTGGCCTAAGGCTGTCGGTGAGCTATTTTAATGTATAAATAAAGGTCAAGAGGACCTGGGATGGGTTGTTGTCATTGTTGTTGTTGTTATTGTCTGTTCCAAGTTCATTATTGTTGTGAGTGACTCTTGGAGTGAGAGAGAGAAGCATCGAGGAGTGAGGGCAGACTGTGTTGTAAGATCTTTAGCTGGGTGCGAAGATCAACCCTGCAACTGGGTGCGTAGGGAGGGAAGACAGAGAGAAAGAGAGAAGATCTACTAGCTAAGAACACAAATAAGAATTGTATGCTTTCATCTTAATATATTATAAAGCACAATTCTGTGGACGTAGCCATAGGGAGAGGGTGAACCGCATACATCTTTGTGTTGTGTGTGATTGATGTAGTGTTCTCTTGTTTATGGATATATTTTTATTGCATTATTACATCTTTGTGTTGTGTGTGATTGATGTAGTGCTCTCTTGTTTATGGATATATTTTTATTGCATTATTGTGTTAGATCTAACAGATAGTTGTGCGAAGTAGGTCTAAGTTGGTAATTAATATCTAGATGTTGTGTTGTTCTTGTATCGGATCCACTTTGTATTCCCTTGGTTGTAGACATTTGTGTCCTGCAACCCCCCATAGCTACTTCGGGTGAGACTGCATCTGCCTCGCAGGTGTTGTCGAAAGGGCCAGTAGTTAGGGCTTGTTGGTGTGCTCTTGGAGCTGAACCCTGGGTCTGCCCCTGTGCCAACAAATGGTTCCGTTGTCGGGATATGAATCTTCTTGAGGGAATGTCAAGGTGGTTTCCATCGAAGATAGAGATTCAAAAGTGGATAGAAGATCACGAAAAGGACTTCGTTGAATCCCAAAACAAGAACCCTAATCTTAGTACAGAGGATTGGTTGGGAAGATATATATTTATTGATATACACGAGATTATCTTTGGAGGAATCTATCGGGAGCTATATGAGTGGCTAGCTAGGTTAGCAGATACCCAGTTTGAGATCAGATTTAGAACCCCTGTGGTTTGGACGTCGGTGTTGATCAAGAAGATCAAGAGAGTTGATAATGTTGTGTCAAGAACAGTAGATCACTAGTTTGATAGCACCATTGGAGGTCACGTCACCGAGTTTGTTGTTGACAGAGTAGAGTCATATAGCCAAGCAGAGAGGTACTTCTTTAAGGGACCCAGAGGAAAATTTTTACACTTTTTAAAGTTGAAGATCAAGATGCTATTGCATGAGAAGAACATCTTAAAGGTACAATAGTTGGTTGGATTGTAAAAGGCTAATGTTCAAGAACTCAGACAGTGACAGCGACACGGAGGCTAGACATACACGCAATGGGAGAGTGTTCAGAGAAGTTCCTCTTGCGAACCTTTTTAAGCATAAATACGAAGACAAGGGTTTCTATAGTGGAGAAGAGGCATATCTGACAGACGAAGAGCATTCAGAATCCTCTAGGGAAGAGGAAGGGAAAGTTGAAGAACCTCGTTGAGAAGAGCCAAAAACTTCAGGAACCGCACCGACTGTTGAAGCAAGTATTATTATTCCTCATGTTGTTTCAACAACATTAAGCAATCAGAGTAATCAGAGTCACTAGAGCACTCAGAGCACTGTTAGTAGCAGTCCACCACATATTCAGTCAGGAAACCTAGGAATATCTATGGCAAATGAGATAAGGTTACCCAACTTCAGAGGAGATGGATCTGAAGGTCCTGATCAACATTGGTTTCTATGTGAAGCTGCGTGGAGTATTAAAAATATCATCGATGAAGTTGTTAAACGAGCTCAGTTTAGTACTACCCTAAGAGATCGTGCGCTGAGTTGGTACATGAAATTTGTCCAAGGAGCTGCACCTAAACTGTTGAATGTCATTAAGACTACATTGATTTTTGAATTCAAGAAACCTAAGTCAGAGTCGCAGTGCATTACAGAACTAAAAGAAATCAAGCAGAGAATAGCTTAACCTGTGTGGGAGTTCGATCAGAGATTTAAGACCTTGACATGCCATTTAAGTTTTTAGGTCCCATACGAGCAAAAAAAGAAGTCATTCATTACTGCCCTCTTACCACACATCAGAGTTCCTCTGATGCAACATAATATTGCTTCGCAGGAGGAAGCGTTGGAGATCGCCATGAAGTTAGAATCAGCCCCTATGGGAGAATCTAGCTCAGGTATGAGTCAAATCTTGAGTCAGCTAACTAGTTTATCTTTCCAGGTCGAAGATATGAAGAAAGACAAGGGAAAAGATAAAAGAGAATATATCTGGTGCATTAGATGGAAATCAGAAGGCCATGACAAGGAGCATTGTCCCCTATTTCATGATTATTTGGCATCTGGAGCCCYGAGTCCTTTAAAACAAGTTACCTTACCATGGTGCAAGGTATGTAGAAATAGACATCACCATGGTGAATGCTACTACATGCAAAAATATGTTCAGACACGCACAAATCTGTATTGCACGTTCTGTAAATMGGTGGGGCATTATGATAGGGATTGTAGGGCCTATGACCTCATGCATGAAAGGTCAAGGGATATATACAAAATTCAAGGCGAAGTACATCAAGAAGGAAACACTATGCATTATAATTCTCTAGGAAGAGGAAACTTAAACCCTCGCGGTGGATTCAAAGGAGGAGGTATGGGTCGAGGTAGGGGCCAAATCATTTTTTATAACTGCACGCAGCCGTGACACTTAGCAAGGGACTGCTAGAACCCTTGTACCACTTGCAGCTCATTTGAACATGTTATCGAAGATTGTTGTGTGTTACTAGCCAAACTTCAGGAGAGACGAGGACCTCAGCAGAACCCGCAAGTGCAACTAATATACGTTGAACCTCGCGAGGAGGACCCTAGAGTCGATGTTATCACTAGAGGAGGCGTTGTTACATGAGAAGATAGAGCGACCTAAGGAAATACTACAAAAGAATCAGGAGTCAGGAAAGCTGCAGAGAAGACACGAGTTTTCGATGCAAAGAAAGAAAAACAAATATTTGAGGATGCAAGAAAAGAATTTGGGAGAGACCAAGGTTCTTCATCGAAGAAATGACCAGAAGTAAGAGAATGTGGAATGCCTCTGGCATTCGATCAATTTGCTTTGCCAGGAGAAGGAAAAGAGGTAAGCAAGCTCATGGAATTATTATATACTTGTATTAAGTTGAGTAAGGATGAAAGCATTGTACAAGAGCTACAAAATTTAATCAGACAGTACAAGTTAGGAAAGATAGATCCCTTGGTGAATAGAGCAGTACACCAAGTCTCTAAAAAGAGAAGAAAAAATAAGGAACTACACCTGAATGCTCAAATTGGAGAGTATGACATCGACTATGTGGTCCTTGACTTAGGGTCAGAGGTCAATGTCATGACGAAGCAGACTTGGGAACTGATGGGAAAACATAAGTTGATCTATTCCCCTATCAGTCTTAGGATGTCTAATCAGAAAGTTGTAAGCCCCTTTGGAAGATTGGAACATGTCCATGTGGAAATCGATGGAGTAAGGACATTTACAGACTTCAAGGTGACTGAGATAGTTGATGATAGTTGTCCTTACCCTGTGCTGTTAGGAATTGATTGGGCTTTCAATAATTCCACTGTGGTTGATTTAAAGAAAATAAGAATGACATTTGAAGGAGATGGCCTTAGGTTCATTGCACCTTTGGATCCCAATGAAGGTCAGGGATACACAGAACCCATCAGAGAAGAAGACCATGCTTATGAACTAGAAAACATATACAAATTAACAAACAAACAACATGATTACATTAATCCTACGGTGGATGGGAACCTAAACTTGCGAAGTGATATCGCATGTTCATCAAATTCTGAAGAAGCACTGGAGAACTGGCAGAACAAAATGTATGAAGTATCTACAAGGAGATGTGCTAGATTAGCCCTAGAAGTTTGTTGGATCGGCACAACAGTAAGTAACTTGCCCACCTTCGATGGTCTCAATCATTTAGAAGCATTCTTGATGGACTTTGAAGAAATCGTACCCACACAAAAAAGATTGTTGGCAATGGATAAGGCCTTGAAAGAAACCCCAACAATATGGTGGGGGACACACAAAAACAACATTACAGACTGGGTACAATGTCGCACTTTGATGACAACGCGATTTTCAGAGCAAGTAGAAGGCTGCGAAGCTAGGTACATAGGTCGAAGTTGTCTGAAGGACCATGTGCGAAGTTGCGAGGAATATTCTTGGAGCAACATTCTTCAACAGCAGTGGGTGCACAAATTTGTCAACACACTGGACACAACCCCTATCAACTGGTATCTTCAAGCAGAACTGTGCCTCAACACTACAGATTGGGAAGGTATGACCCAGAACTTTGTAACTAACTTTTTGTTTGAAAGCTAATATCCTATAGTGGATCAAGCGTTACAGATTGTAAGACAGAAATTATTTGAGGAGGCACCTAGCCTCCCTTTGGAACAAGAAGAGGACGAATGGATTGCGCCTCTCGAGAAATTGCAAGGCTGTTACAATATCAATGTTGACAAAGACGATGATCCTAGGAAGGTGAACATCACCGAAACAGAAGGCCAAAGAGACATAGAAGGACTAGAAATTGAGCTACCTTTCATTGGACAACCAATTAAAATAAAATAAAAAGTCAATATTGGAATAGAGCAAACACCGAAGCTTGCAAATGTTGGAGATTATAGGGATGTTGCCACTATTGACAAGATCACATAGTTACTGCATGAATATCATGACTTGTTTCCAACCAAGTTCACTGATATGAAGGGAATTAAAGGGCCCATGGGAGAGATGAGGATCCCTTTGAAACCAGATGCAAGGCCAGTTAAACAGAGACCCTACATATTGAACCCTAGATATAAGGAGAAAGTGAATATTGAACTTGACAGAATGTTGGAGGCAGGAATCATAGAACCTGTTGAAGAGTCATAATGGATTAGCCCTATGGTGGTGCAGGATAAAAAGACCAGAGAGATCAGAATCTGTGTAGATATCGGGAAGTTGAATGATGCATGTTTGCATGACCCATTCCCTACACCATTTACTAACGAAGTGTTATATAATGTAGGAGGATAGGAGGTATACTATTTTACAGATGGATTTTCAGGATACCATCAAATCTGGATTGCATAGGAAGATCGTCATAAGATCACATTTGCAACATAATGGGGATCCTACCAGTATATAGTGATGTTGTTTGGATTGAAGAATGCCCCAGCCATCTTTTCCAGGGTAGTGGTCGAAGCGTTCAAGGAGTTCTTACATAAATTTCTGGAAGCATATTTTGATGATTGGACTGTTTTTAGCTTATTACAAAATCATATTATATGTTTAAGACTAATGTTGGATAAGTGCAGGCAGTGTCAGATTGCCTTGAACCTAAAGAAGTGCATCTTCTTTTCACCCTTTGGAGTGATGTTAGGTCATATTGTGTGTAAGCAAGGACTTCTGGTAGACCCATCTAAGATAGCTATTATCGTTGATCTTCCCCCTCCTACTTCAATCAAACAGTTGTGCACTAGGCTGGGACACACTGGATACTACAGGAATTTCATTAAAGGCTATGCACAGATCATGACACCCATGGAGAAGCTTTTGAAAGAGACTGTCAGTTATTGGACAGAAGCATGCCAGCAGATCTTCGACACACTGAAACAGAAAATGGTTACTATGCCTATTCTGGTTTTCCCATATTGGAGCAAGTAATTTCACGTGCATGTCGATGCATCTTCTATTTCACTAGAAGTTGTGTTAGCACAACCGGGAGTTGGAGACATTGAACACCCGTTAGCCTTTTCTAGAAAGAAGCTATCAACAACTGATATTAATTACACCACCACTGAGAGAGAAGGGTTAGCCATGGTGTATGCACTGCATAAGTTTCACCACTACTTGTTGGGAAGACACTTTAAAATGTTTACTCATCACTCTGCGCTGAAATAACTAGTCAACAAGCCAGTGTTGGGGGGGAGAATATGCAGATGGATTCTGCTATTTCAGGAATATGATTTTGATATCGTGGCTAAGCTAGGAAGAATGAACAAAGGCCCTGACCACTTGTCGAGGTTGGAACATGGAGAAGAGCCTACTAGTTTGGAGGATACATTGTCGGATGCACAGTTGTTGGCCATTAGAAATATTGATGATCAATTCGTGGAGATAGTCCAGTTCCTATCAACAGGAATGGCACCCAGTGAATATACATTCACCCAGAAGAAACATCTGGTAGTGTGTGCTGCAGAATTTTCACTTATAGCGGGACAACTATACAAGATGGGACCTGATGAGATATTGAGGAGGTGTGTTATGGAGGCAGAGCGACCATTGATCCTTGCAGAAGCTCATGAAGGCATCATAAGAGGACACTATGCAAGAAAAGAAACAACACAAAAGGTTCTTAGAGCTGGCCTATGGTGGCCTACCTTACACAGAGATGCTAAGGACTATTCCAGAGCATGTGATGTATGCCAAAGACTTGGGAAACCGTCCAGAAGAGATGAAATGCCTTTAACACTGCAGTTGACCCTATGAGCATTTGAGAAATGGGCCATTGACTTCGTGGGACCTATAAACACACCAGGCAAGTGCACAGGAGCTAGATACATAATCATTGTGACAGAGTACTTGACCAGATGGGTTGAAGCAAGAGAAGTTAAATATTGTAGTGCAACTACAGTTGTGCGATTCATATTTGATGACATCATAACCATGTTTGGATACCCGAATATCCTTATGAGTGATCAAGGCACACATTTTATTAATAAGACCATTGAATCCTTGACCGAGGAATTTGTATTCCATCATCAGAAGAGCACACCCTACCACCCGTAGGCGAATGGGACAATTGAAGAATTTAATAAGATCTTGGAGACATTGTTGATGAAGATTTGCAGTGTGAATAGGGATGACTAGGATTTAAGAGTACCAACAGTACTATGGGCCTATAGAATCACTTGCAAGAAGCTAACAATGCAAACCCCCTTTAAGTTGGTTTATGGTCTCAAAGCAGTTGTCCCGATGGAATATTTGGTCCCAATTTTAAGAATCGCAGCCTTTACAGATATGGATGACACTAGCGATGGTCAAGAGAGGCTCGCGCAGTTAGGCAAACTAGAAGAAGATAGATTTATTGCAGGATTCCATCAACAGGTACATAAGGAAAGAGAAAAGGCCTACCATGACAGACACATCAAGAAGAAGGCATTTAAGCAAGGCGATTTGGTACTGATATACGAAAGCAAATTCATGAAGCATCCAGAAAATTTCAGAACACATTGGATGGGGCCATATGAGGTTGTCTATGTCATGGAAGGAGGAGATGCACAGTTGAAGACCTTGAATGGAGAATGGAAGGAAGGTTTGGTAAATGGGAGCTGGTTGAAACTGTATTGTGACAACCAGCTACCTTGCAGCTCTCACTAAAAGCAGAAGGAAAAGGATCCAGGTACCAGGTGCAGTTGAAACTGGGTACCAGACACAGGAAAGACATTCTGCACACAGTGGGGAAGGAAAGAGCAGAAAGCACAGGCTGCTCCGCGCAGCCTGAAGATGAAGCAAATCAAAAAGGTCATATTTGAAGTGCCTTGGGACAAGTCACAAGTGAGTGTTGGGGGCCTATTGGCCCTTCGGTACGGAAGTAAGCGAAGAGTAAAGTAGAAAAGACAGAACGTGAACTGCGCGGAAGACACAGTGACTGATACTGGGTCGAGTCAGAAAAGACGAAGCGAAGTAAGAGAAAGCAAGTCATGGGACGAGGAGATCGAGGATGACAGATCAACAAGAAAGACGAATCGTGGACAACTCAGCAAGCAGAAAAATCCACCATTGGATGCTTTGGAGCACCACGCGAGAAGGAAGGAAAGACATGTTGGCGAAGCCCTGAAAAGGCGGGTCAAGTTGACCTAGGGTTTTAGACACCTAGGGTTTTGGTATCTAGGTTTTGACACTTAGGTTTTGGCCTAAGGCTGTCAATGAGCTATTGTAACGTATAAATAAAGGTCAAGAGGACCTGGAATGGGTTGTTGTCATTGTTGTTATTGTTATTTTCCGTTCCAAGTTCGTTATTATTGTGAGTGACTCTTGGAGTGAGAGAGAGAAGCATCGAGGAGTGAGGGAAGTTTGTGTTGTAAGATCTTCAGTTGGGTGCGAAGATCAACCCTCCAACTGGGTGCGTAGGGAGGGAAGACAAAGAGAAAGAGAGAAGATCTGCTAGCTAAGAACGCATATAAGAACTGTATGCTTTCATCTTAATATATTATAAAGCATAGTTATGTGGACGTAGCCCTAGGGAGAGGGTGAACCATGTACATATTTGTGTTGTGTGTGATTGATGTTGTGTTCTCTTATTTATGGATATATTGTTATTGCATTGTTGTGTTAGATCTGATAGATAGTTGTGCCAAGTAGGTCTAAGCTGGTAATTCATATCTAGATGTTGTGTTGTTCTTGTATCGGATCCACTTTGTATTCCCTTGGTTGTATACATCTATGTCTTGCAACACCCCATAGCTACTTTGGGTGAGACTACATCTGCCTCGCAGGTGTTGCCGAAAGGGCCAGTAGTTAGGGCTTGTTGGTGCACTCTTGGAGTTGAACCCTGGGTCTGCCCCTGTGCCAATAGAATGTATACAACAAAAACCCCCGAAGTGATAAGTCCCTGAAGTGAGAGATCTGGTGTCGCGTGTCCTTTTGATTCAGACGGTTGAGATTTACTTTGGAACTCCGGGCTTCAGGCATCCCGATATTCTTAACATCGCAAACCATCCAGAGTGTTAAGTCCCTGAAGTGAGAAATCTGGTGCCACGTCTCCTTTTGATTTTGACAGTTGAGATTTGCTTCGAAACTCCGAGCTTTGGGCATCCCGAGATGCTCAACAACACAAACCCCCGAAGTGAGAGATATGGCGCCTCGTGTCCTTTTGATTTGGACAACTAGGATTTACTTCGAAACTCCGGGCTTTGAGCGATC
>JASDQU010684569.1:12472-29318 GCA_032191745.1 Picea mariana
CCTCCATCTAACCCACACAAATGAACAACTTCGAAGAAATGTTAGAAGTGTTTTCTTAGTGGTTTGGTAAGACCATAAGGGAAAGAAGGAAATCTGGAAAGGACTACACAAACCTAGACACAAAGCTAGCAAAGGGTCCACCTAACCATCTCACTTTGCAAAATAAATAGACGTCACCCTCTCTCACTCGCTCAAGGTATTGTGTTGAAATAGAATGGACATTATCAAAAGAGTGATTAGTAGGAGAGGGTATGCAGATATCTCTTCCAGGGCTATGGATGCTCGTTGGTAGCGGAGTAAGGTTTTTGATGTCTGGGTGACTCCATCGAGGCTATGGACACTCGCTGGTAGCGGAGAAACACCAAAGAGAATGAGTAAAGGTAACTAAGGGATTCATGCCAGTGAATGATTTGCTATACTTTTGTAAAAGGGGGGAATAAGTCAGGGTTACAAGAAACGAAGGAGGAATAAAGGTCAAAACCCCACGGGCAGACCTAGAAGCATCAATCGAAGGATTTCAAATTGCAAAGGTAAAAGAGGCTCTGATTTAAAACCATGAAAGTTTCTCCACCAGCTTTTCTACCAGCCGAGCATGAAGGAAGAACAAAGATTCTGCTTTCACCCAGTGAATTTCCATTTGTTGAGCACTCAACACACCCTAAAAAGTCTACATAAAATTTCACTTGTTGGGTACCACTTGATATTTTGGAATTGTATGATATGAAAAATGTGTCCTTTGCTTATCATTTTTTATTCTCATTAAGTCTTTAAAATCTTACCTGGACATATGAGAATCATTAACTTAAAAGACTAATATCTAAATTAGAGCAATTACAGTCAAAGTTTTTCTAGATGCGCTTAAAGAATTTGACATCGGAAAGGATTAAGCGTGAAAGAAAAAGCTAGAGAGAACCAAAGTTGTCGAACCCTGATCTTTGTCGGCATCGACGCACAAACATTTTCTTCATAAAAGAACTTTATCAAGGATATTGTCGATGATTGGTTCTCTCAGCATCGGTGAAAGGTTGAAAGAATAAGCATTGAATGAAAATGAAATAATAATCGTCGATCGTCGAATTCTGAAATGTTTTTGGTATCGAGAGATTCAAAGGACGATAACCCATGAAGAAACTGTGCACTAGTTTTATTCCCAAAGGCCGATCCTCGATACTCTCCTGGCATCAGCAGTCGCAGTGTCAAGCTCAGTTTAGTGCGTCCGACTTAAACAAAGTCCCAAGTCCGACCATTACCCATAAAATAAGTTCTCGATCGTTAGTGCCATGTATCCTGAGTCAGTGACACCACGTTGATACCATACGATGAAGTCAATTGGCATCAGAAGTTTTCTCAAGAGAATACCGACAGAAACATGCATAAGAATATCGTTGATTCCCGATCTTTCCACTAAGAAGACGGTGCGATGGGACATTTTAGCTCTGAGATATGCTATATATGACACATTTAAAGGTTAATTAATTCCAAAATCTTGCACTCGTTGTTAATTCGTGCGTGAATCAAAAGGACCATTTGAACTTGCCGATACAGTGCATTCCCCACCCCCCCGCACCTCTGCCATCAACCCACGTAGAAGTTATTTGTAGATATTCGGCAGTAGATTGTTTTTAATTTCACCCATTACTCGTATTAACTGGTTGATACGACTGGTGGGATCTCTCCCGTTATATTCTCTAAGTCATTGAAAACATGGTTATTCTATACGTGAAGGAAACTGGATCATCCGGATGAGTGAGACGAGCAGTCTAGGGATAACTTCCAAGGTCCAGTGAGGATAAAAGAAAATTTTTAGCAAGCGTTATAGGTATGTACCAGTATATGGATTTTTTGTGCTTCATTTCATATGCCTTATCCAATGACACTCTATACACTTGCCTAAAAATTGTTTTCGGTTGCAGAAACGATGCCTCCGAAGAAGCCCACCACCAGGAAATATCCAAGAGAACCAAATATATAGGAACCAGAGGTGGGAGAAGGTTCCTCCCTAGCGGTGGTAAGACAATTGGAATTTGCTCCAATACTGGTGCCCGTCATCAAAACCACCACCAAGAAAGCTTTTGTTCAACCCCTTACCTTTGGAGACACAGAGGCAAACATTGGGACCAAGACAATATTCCCGCATTGGGAAGAATGTTTCAAGAGTATTAAGCGGGAATAACTCTCCGAATATACCCCAGACAATGACCCTGATATGAGAAGACTCAAYGATGAAGTCCTCCTGAATGTTCGAAAGGCGTACCTACACATGGTGGCGAGCAAGAATACGGTATTTCCCTGCATTTAACTATTGAAATGGTTTATTGATCACACTGACACACAAAAATGTTTGATTAAYGGTGACAAYGGCGGGTGTGTCAGGGTTTTCCTTCCAGTAGAAKTTCATAATTACTACAAGCTCAGAGAGTCGAAAGAGCGGTTGAATACTGATTTTGTTTTGAGCTTCTATGAGAAACATGACACCAGTCAGGTGATGGATTCCTGATGGAGACAGGATAAAAATTTCACCAATCGAACCTCCAACTGGTACCCAACAATGAACCTTAGAGAGCCTTACATCTATCTAATGGCCCTCCTCTGTAGATTGCATGCAGAAAAAGACTGCTCCAGGTTTTCAAAATCTTAAATGCCTCTAGCGTATACCATGGCCATTTCTAGGATAGGTTTTAACTGGGGTGCAATCATCTCCAAATAGTTGAGCACCTGCATCCAACAATATCAAACGCCGAAAGAAGGATAAACCCCGTCATTTTACATGGCATCTTATCTTCTAGACGTCGTCTGCCCTAGAAATGATTGCGCTGGAATGAAATTAAGATTGTATACCTTAGATCTCTCGATCCATGTTTATTTCGGCATCTTATGGGAGAACAGGTACAAGAAATCCTACTCTCGCATCTAGGACCATTTTATCACACACATCCATTTTTTTCTGTTCAAGAAAGAATGCCCAAGGCTATCGGACGCAGTCAAAAAGATTATATTGAAGGGTGGCCACTGGTATCTAGATGAGCGTGATACCTACATCAAGGTTTTCGACGCCACTAGAGCATCTCATCTGCTACCTGTATATATCCCTGATCGACTAATAGTAGGGGAAATTTGTTATTAGAGCATCCTACAAGGTTACAATTCTACTTTGGTAAAGGATAAGAAGTCGACCTTCATACCCTATGGGTTCCATGTTGATTTTTACATGTTAAAGGACACCATGCAGGCCAAGCAAGAAGGGTTAAGCCAATTGGTATTATGATTCTAGACTGGTCATTTTTGCAAGAACGACCCAAAAGGTTTAGTCCTAAAGCATGCATCACAAGTATCGTCATGCTAGCCATACTCCCTTGATAGGTTTGAGGATGAAATCTTCATCAAAAACACTCAAGACTGGGAGGAGGTGGTGGCAAGGATGGCTGAACCCAAGGCAAATAGATTCAACGCTATGAGTTGGGATGAGAAAGAAACAATTCTGGAACAAACAGTTCAAGAGACCATCATGACAAGAGAATAAATGATATTGGTCGGAGCGGTGGGATCACCCGAGGAAGCCATCGAAACAACAAAGGTTTCCTGGGAAATCCCGATATAGAACAGAAATTTCCCCAAGGTTCAAGACATGCAAGAGAGAGGGGCACATATGTATCAACAAGCCTTGCATATTATGGGTCCGATGCGGGATATCTCAGACCCCATCAGGTTGACAAGGTTTCTGACCAATATCCTAGAAGAGATCCCAGTCTGGTTAAGTGACCCTGATCCACAATGGCACTGGCGATATCAATGATAGGTGTGATGTCTCAAGTAGAGAAAGGTCATGTATTAGTAGAAACAAGTGTGCCTAACCCTCTAACGAAGTTTATAAATATATATTGATGAAGAAATCCCTGAGGCATATCGCGGGACCCCTGTGTGTGTCTAAGAAGCAAAGGGACCTGAGAAGACTTCTTATCATAATCCCAAGGTCTAGACCCAGGAAATCCCATGAAAGGAAAAAGAAGCCGAAAATGTTCCTAACACAATGAACCCCGAAGCATCAGAGACCCGAGGCGACGATTTGAAGGGTAAGTCAGAACCGGATGAGCCAAAAGGAGGATCCCCACAAAAGGAAGTCAATGATTCGACTGTTGACGAGAAAGTAAATATTGAGTCTTTTCCCGATGACTCTATCCCGCTTGATACTCAAATCCCTGACAAGAGACAGGCAGAGGCCGGGCCTTCAGAGCATAGTAAGGAGGTTCAAGAACCTAAATTGGAACAGATATATACCACCAAAAATCTGGGAAACACACTCACATGGGGTGATCAGCAGATTCTCGAGCCTGTAGATGAGGTAGCCGATATTTATGCAATCTCTTATGACCGAAAGAGGAAAGCCATAGTCCAACAAACCATGAAGAAAAGGAGGATCATGTTGGATCGCTCCATCCACATCACTACAAAGGAGAATTTGATAAGAAAATTCTAGAACATATGAGCTCATTGGCGTGGGGAAGGCACTCTCAGATTCCACCCTGGACATTGCCAAACAGGATGAAAAGGAGTTAGTCATCGTCCTAAAGGATCTAGATCATTTGCATCATCTAGATGAATACTTTAAGGGCACCACTCAGACCATGGTTTATATGAGAAGCGATTTCGAAGCGTCTTACAACAGGTTCACACACAAGCGGCACCTGTTCGCTGCAAAGATAGCCAAACTCCATGAAGACACTCTCATGGCACTCGTAACATGCAAGGATATGGAGTGATGGCATGAAAGAGCATAGCAAGTTGTAGAAAGACTCGAATACATCGATGCAGTCTAGCAGGGCTGAGATAAAGAAGAACGCGACATCCAGATGTTGGGAAAAAGAAGTCTTGATCGTATAAAGCGATTGGCCAAGTATTGGGCTAAGATGTCTCAGGAACCACATAGAGAAATTCAAAATCAATGGGAAAAATGCAAGAAACATTGGGGTAAAATCAACAAAGAAATGAAGGATATAGGACTCCCCAAGTTCGGTGACCCTGAGAACTTCATCAACTTATGCGACATAGCCGGATCACATGCCAAGCAGGATTCACTACGGGTTGAAGATCTAGCCAAGTTGACTGATACATCGTCAGGACAAGTGCAAAGATTTATGGAACATCCAATGAAGGCTCAAACCATGCTACAACAGTTAAACACTAGTCTAGTGAAGTACCCARCGCATGACGTGGAGATYAGAGGATTCTACGTGGCTCTGATGGAGCATCATAGGTTTCCATGGGCCCAAACTTGCGAGGATTTATTTATTAGTTGGTCAGAGTATGAGGAAAGTCACCCTTTCAAGTGATATATTGAATTGATTGYTAAATAAATTGTTAGAAGAGGATGCCACATGGTGAATTTTGTTTTKTTCAAACTACACTTAGCCGTTATTTTCAATTGGATTTTATGTTATAAATAAGAACATCGACCAATTTGACAGGGTCGATGGTTGTTGCAAGAACTTTTTATTTCTAGTTGTTAAGAATTATTTTGAAGCTCCCTTTGAATTGAGAAGTCCTTCTGGACCAGAGACAAGTTATTTTMTTCAACTGCATGTGTGATTGGACATGGAGAAGTATTATTTCCTATCCTGTTTCATGAATGATGTTGTAATGAGTAAGAGTAATTAATTTTTTTCTCAAGTTATCTRGTGCAATGTTTTGTTGTTCTTTTATTTAATGATGAAGATGAATCATTGTGTTATTATGTGAYGAATTATTATGGTAGATGAATTATTTTGCTTGCCATTATCTTATTGCATATATGTTTTATTTATGGTAATTAGTATCTCAGACAATAATTGGATGATCACATGGTTAATGTATTAGTACTAGGCCTGTGGTGTAAAATTGTTGTCTTTATGCTTGAGCAACGAGTTATCCCAAGTTCAACCTTTTCCCCTTAGTTAAGCTTAATTCTATTTTTGTTTCCAAGTTGGTTTATACCAGCTTACATCTCATATTGGTCCCACACAAGAGAAAATACAAAAAAGAGATAGTCCAAACTGAAGGAAGATCCTTCACAAGAAAACGTAAATCCCATCGATAATTTTGCTAGATCACATGATTTGGAGAACCATTCCACTATTAAATGCTGCAGAGTCTAATTGGGCCTCAGTGGCAGGTTTGGTTCCTATCGTGGAATCAAGGGATTTAAGACCCATCAACAGAATTGGTGCTAGAAGGAGGGTCTAAGAATGAATGGTTGGATATATATTCTACAGAGTATTTCAAACAACCTATAGATTTGAAACAACCCACATGCATGGCTAGTCATTCCCAAGACAACCCACACATGTTGAGTACTCCTGAAATGAGTAACTCACCCCAGCTCGATGAAAAAACTTTTCACCTTAAAATACCTTACGCTCTTCCTCACAAGGAGGTAAATCAATTCAGAAGAATCATAAGAGCCTACACCCGACATATCGGTGCGTCATCCTTAGATCCCATACTTCCTTGAAGAAAACAACAAAGCAAAACAGTGGTTAGTACTCCCGACAAGGTTTTCGTGCACTCGGTATAAGACTTAATAGATTTCACAATTACTAAAATCCAAGATCCTCTTGATTTGATACGTGAAACACCAGTCGGTGACATCTCTGAACCAGACAATTTTTTGGAAGAGGAGGAGTTTAACTCAAAGTCTGAAGATATGGATGACAACAATGACCATAATGATGAAAGGGGGAACCCAACTCTGAACAATCAACCCTGGTTGGCTAGAGACGCTTTGGCCCTCCCGAGATCAGTTCATAACCTTCCCCAACATCCAAAGAAGTTGCTTCCTAAGTTTGATCCTGAAACTTCTAGATTTCCTGCAGATCATATCAAGAAATTTATACTAGTGATCAGGCTTATGAGTGTCAAACATGAAGAGGTAGTATGCAGACTTTTCCCCTATACATTTGAAAATTCAGCTTCCACGTGGTACTTCAATCTGCCGATGAGATCTATAACCAACTAGACGAAGTTCCATAAATATTTTCTAGACAAATATCTTGAAGAAACTACTATGAAATCTCTGATGGCTGAGTTGTTCGCCGTCACCATGAGTTTGAAAGAAAGGGTCAAATACTTCAATCAAATATTCACGACCATATTGAACAAGTTCCAACCCAAAGCTAAGCCAACTCAGGAATTGCAAATCAAAGTTTATGATAACACTCTCCCAACTTCTATTTCAATGTTCATGAAAAGGGCTGCTAAACGAACCCTAGCTGAGAATTTTGAAGAAGCCAAAATGATTGAATTACATATGAAAGGGTGTAAATAAGGCCAGGTTTCTTTAGTTAAGAAAGAAGCTCAACTTCCTCCCAGGAGAGGACTCCTTTTGACTAGACCATCTGGGAAACAAGCAGAATAGACTCCCAACAAGGGTAATGGATACATAGAATATCTACAATGCATGGTTAAGAAATTATCAAACGAGATCATAGACATGAAGAGAAACGCAGGGGAAGGAAACCAAGGCCAAAGGCCCTATAAGCCTTTCTTTAAAAGGAACCCACCATTAAAGGTGATTGAACCTCCCCCGAATAACTTAAATATCAATCTAGGGAATGTAGCATCTGATTATTTTTGCACGTATCACCAAGAAAACCACTCTGAAAGAGACTTCCCTCAATGGGTGCATGCCATGAATTTGATGGCCAATCGGTTTCTAGAAGAAGTCTTCCTGAGCGAACAATCGAGTAGTTTAGTTATGAATATTGTTGACCAGGAAGAGATTGATTCACCACCAGATAAAGCCATGCTGATATGGGATCTCGACCTGATCATGCCTTTCGACGACCTGTTTGAGTCTCAAGAAAAAGTATGAGGAAAGTCACACTTTCAAGTGATATCTCGAGTTTACTGTTAAAGAAAATGTTAGAAGAGGACGCCACGTGGCGAATTTTGTTTTTTTCAAACTACACTTAGTCATTATTTTCAGTTGGATTTTATGTTATAAGTAATAACATCGACCAATTCCCCAGGGTCAATGGTTGTTGCAAGAACTTTTTCTTTCTGGTTGTTAAGAAATATTTTGAATCTTCGTTTGAATTGAGAAGTCCTTTTGGACTAGAGACAAGTTATTTTCATCAACTGCATGTGTGATTGGATGTGGTGAAGAACTATTTCCTATCATGTTTCATGAATGATGCTATAATGAGTAAGAGCAATTAATTATGTTGTCAAGTTATCTGGTGCAATTTTTTATTTTTATTTTCTTTAATGATGAAGATGAATCATTGTGTTATTATGTGATGAATGATTATGGTAGATGAATTATTTTGCTTGCCATTATCTTATTGCATATGTGTTTTGTTTTTGGTAATTAGTATCTCCGACAGTAATTGGGTGCTCACATGGTTAATGTATTAGTACTAGGCCCGTGGTGTAAAATTGTTGTCTGCATTTTTGAGCAGTGGGTTATCCCAAGTTCAGCCTCTTCCCCTTAGTTAAGCTTAATTCTATTTTTGCTTCCAAGTTCGTTTATACTGAATTACATTTCATATCGGTCCCACCCAAGAGAAAATACAAAAAAGAGAGAGTCCAAAATGAAGGAAGAGCCTTCACAAGAAAATGTAAAGCCCATCGATAATTTTTCTTGATCACAAGATATGGAGAACCATTCCACTATTAAACACTGTAGAGTCTAATTGGGCCTCGGTGGCGGGTTTGTTTCCTACTGTTGAATCAAGGGATTTAAGACCCATCAACAACCTCTTCATTCTATCATTATCCAACTATAAGATAAGGGTTATTTCCATTTTTTTTTGGCAGTTCGACCCTAAATTTTTCATTGGCTTTAGCTTTTTCTTATGTTTTTATCATTTACTCTTCCATGCACCTTGAAAGGATTATTTTTGGCACAAAATGAGAGCGGATATATAACACAAAAATATATAAAGATATTGCAATAGATCCAATAATATAATAGAGGTATATCAGAGATAAAACCATAAACACATAGATACAATAAATACACAATTTCTATTAATGAGCAAAATGTACAAAACTGTAGAAATATAGAGTGAAAGACTCACTAGAATTGTGACAACTTATCTCTGAGAAGAGATGTGATGGATAGTCACATTCATAAGAAGACGATTGTTACAATGAGGATCCAAGGAATTTTTAACATAAAGAAAATCCAAAACCCTAACCCTGAAAGATAAAAAGCCAACAGTTTTATGGACCCCGTTTTGGGTAGTTTGGTGTATCAACTTCTTGGGTGCGTAAATTTGGCATATGATCTTTGTTTGGGGCGCACGATAGCTCATTGGAAAGGTATAGTCGAAAATATTAATTTTGGTGGCTCAATTAGAGCCTTTGGTTACCTTTGAGGTGATATATCCAAAAAAAACTTCGTTTAGGCCCTCAAAATGGCCCCAAAAGTTTAGGAACCAAAAAATTACTAAAAATAGTAAGTTTCCAGAAAACTGTTTTGAGCCAGTTGGAATAGGTGGGTGGCCACCGATATCCACCTGGATCAATCCTCCCTCCTTAGGAAGAAATTTTCTACATTGCGTTGAGTTCCTGTGGGAGAGGGGAAAGCACTTGTTGAATATGAACCTTGATGATCTGCTTGCCTTGCTAGAGAATTTGTGATGCTTAGCTTGTTGAAGGCTGTCACAAACATGTGGATGGAAGGGTTGGACCTTTTTAACCAGTTTGGCTACATGAGATGACTGTGTGTAGAAGGATTCCTTGAGCTTGGTTTCAATCTTTTCGACATGCTTCTTCTGAATAGAAGGTGCTTGGACTGAGGCTGGAGTGGTTGCGGTGTTCTTTTGTTCACCTTTTGAATAGATTGTGAAGAAGATGAATTTTTTAATATGATATACTACCTTGCGACACTATTTAGGTGGGACAATAGTTGAAACTACCTATATCATCCTGTAGAGATTATCCCCCAGAGTAACAATGACACTATGGGGTCAAGACTCATAAATAACATGGCACTTCCACATATATGTCTGGAAAAAAAGAACATCACAAAAATACATTGGGTAAACATCACATAATAGCTCATCCTTAAAGGGTTGGATGCCGTATGACAATCGACACTATTGGCTGAAACAATTATCATGTCCCTGGCGAAGCCACCTAATGTTGTATGGCTATAGGTGTGGTGTTGTCGACAATCCCAACTATTTGGTGACCACTGCTGAGATGAGGTTCTTATGGCTTCCTCTATCAACAATGAAATACAATGAGGTCCCCTTCACCCACATCTAAGAATGAAAGAGGTGCTCCCTCTCTTCAGGATCTGTTGGTTCTTCTGGTTGAATTGTTGCGGTTGCGACAGTAGAAGTGGGGTCTGCGTCGATGATCTATCTTTTTCCAGTATTTTCTTAATCAGATTATGAATTAGGGTTCAACTCCTTGTCTCTAATATCAACCACTAATGACTGTATTGAGTGACATTCATCGGTGTTGTGCCAGGGGATTTTGTGGAAATTGCACCATTTTCTAGTGTCCTTCATCTTTCTGTTACCCTTATTTTTCTATGGCTTGGACTTGTTTTCTGAAGGATGTTTGTTAGGGTCGTCTTTACCATACTTTGGTTTTTGTGTATTTACAGACCCAAATTCTTGCTTGTTATGGTGCTTAAATTTTTTCTCGATTTTAACAACATATCGATAAGAAACACTGAGTGATGAGATGTCCCAAAAATTTGTTTCAGTTTGGATGTATCTGTGTAGAGCCCCGCGGTATTTCAGAACCAAATTTCACTCATATTTTTTGATACCCATCTTGGTGCGCAAGGTATGGAAGGAATTGGTGAACTCTATCATGGCTTGGCCCCTCTCTTGATGCAGCGTGGTCCATCTCATGTACTAGTCTTTATAGTTTCCAACACGGTAATATTGTTCCTTGACTGCACCCACAAAAAAATACCAAGTGGGCTCAACCCCATATATTCTAGACTCCTCTATGGAAATTTTCTCCAAGTAAGTTTCCCAACAATGTTTGAAATTGGGGAGAGACTTAAGGAGTGTGAAGGTGATCTTTCCCTGTCAGAAAAATTGTGAACAGAGAAATAACCTTCTAGCAGATTTAACTATTTGTCTAGGGCATCTCTATTTGACCTTCAAATACAGGAATATCAAAATTAACCTGGACCTTGAAAGGAGAGGTGCTTCCAAAGTGGCCTCTTGATGAATATGCACCTACTGCTATCGGTAGGCAATGAAGGATGTGGGAAAAATTCTCTGTCATTTCGTCCCTCTGTCATGTGAGAGTTTGCTCAAGCAACAGATTGATAGAATCTTATGCTCCATCATTTTTATTTTCTTCCACAATGGAGGGTTTCTTGGGCATGCGAGAGATAATTTCCTCAAGAGAGACAAGATAAATACCCAACTTTCTATACTTGTACCTCATCAGGGACACGCACTAAAAAATGATCAAGAGAAGCATGCTCTGGTACCACTGATCCATATTATTTTCGGCATGAAATGAGAGCGAAGATATAACACGGAAATATAAATAGAAATTGCAAGAGAGACAATAATATAACATAGGTATATCATAGATAAAACCATAAAAAAAGAGATACAATAATACACAATTTCTATTAATGAGCGAAATGTACAAAACTGTAGAAATATAGATTGAAAAACTCGTTATAATGGTGGCATCTTATATCTGAGAAGAGATGTGCTGGATACTCGCATTTGTAAGAAGATTATTGTTACAATGAGGATAGAAGGATTTTTTAACATAAATAAAATCCAAAACCCTAACCCCGAAAGATGAAAATCCAACAGTTTTGTGGACCCCGTTTTGGGTAGGTTGGTGTATCAACTTCCCAGGGGCGTAACTTTGGCATACAATCACTGTTTGGGGAACACGATAGCTCATTGGAAAGGTATCACCGAGGAGATTAATTTTTGGGGATAAATAATATTCTTAGAATAAAACTGAGGTGCTATATCCGAAAAAATCTTCATTTAGGCCCTCAAAATGGCCCCAGAAATTTAGGAACCAAAAAACTGCTAAAAATAGTAAGTTTCCATAAAATTGTTTTGAGCTAGTTGGAATAGGTGGTTGGCCACCAATATCCACCTGGATCATTATTTGACCCCATATTTTTTCATGGCTTTGTTTTTTTCCTAGTGCAAAATGGTTTGTGGTTCACCTAGATGACTTGGTAATTCTATTTGGGCTTGATATTGTTGGCAAGATAGCTAGAAGCATTACAAGTGTTGTGTTGTGTTTTGTTTAATATTTTAGATATTCCAAGGGTAAATACCTTACATTCCTTTTGTTTTTTCAATCCTCTAGGTGAGAAAAATAATTTTACTGATAGAGGATAAATTTATTGGATGCATAAGTCCAATGCTTGGATTTGGAGAATTCGAGATCGGAGAATTTGTTTAAAAACACGATTTGTGTTTACATACCAATTTATTAATCTATGGTTTTGAATTTTTGAATTCTTATTGTTATGCCCAAATCCTAGGTATAACTAAGTAGATGATGTCTCGAGGGTCTTGGTTGCATACATGGAGTACCAAGAGATATCCTAACCAATAATGTCCACTTGCAGAGACATAGACCCACCTCGCCACCATAGCTTTAGGTTCATCACGACGGTATCCACCACATCAACTCACTTCTGGAAGACATTGGGTCTTTCTCCATGAGGTACAGTACATGTATTATGGTGAGTGTCATTTCAATATTTGAGGCATTTGATTTTATTGCATCTATTATTTCTTTTGATTATGTAACATTTTCTTGGAGATTATGATCTTTGCCCTATTTTACTTTGGTGGTTGGCATTACACCCTAGCAATTGGGTCACCATTAGGGATAGGTTTTCTATTGGGAGTTCCTCTTTAAGATTCATCATGTCATTCCCAACCATACTTGTCACTTTCTATACTTCATCCCTTCATTTCCTTCCCTTTTGGAATTTTTGGGTATACTAACCCAAGAAGGGGTTGTCCCTCATTTCATAGGAAGAAGGGGTTGAAGGCCTAGAGGATTGTAGCTGGAAAAAGATAACATCCAATCATTAACCTTATAGATGATTTCCTAGGGATCCCAAGGCTAATGAAATGTCTCTCATAAGAAGCTGATGGGACCCTTGAAAAATAAATAATACAAAATTCCAACCAAGGTGGGGCGTGTGTGGGAACTCTTTTTAATGCTTAGGTAGAATCCCAACACATGTTTTAAACTTGGGGAAAGCATGTTGTGACCAGGGTAGACTCAAGGTGGGAAAATTTTTTCATTCTTAGGTAGAAGCCCCACATTGGCTTCATCCTGGAAACATATTAAAAGAATAAAAGGAAATAAATGGGCTTGGAAAAAGGTTTCATTTAAAATGAAGGTGCAACACACCCTCTACAAAGGAACCCATAGATGAGACACTAAAACCCCTTGTATGTCATGATCCCCATGCCAAAATATTCCCCCCCCCATCCATGACATCCCATCCACATGAATTAGGAGGAGGTCCCCTTGGGAAACACTCCTAAACCTTAGAAACGTTTCACCCAATAGGTCGCTTTGTCAACCCTCCCATACATAAACTTGGAAAATTGCATAGGGTCTTTAAGAATTTGTTTATTTTGATGAGGCATTTTGGATGTGCTTTCTTAGATGGATCTCTTATTGATTTGATTTACTCATCATGATGCATTTGACTTTATACCCTTGGAGGGCATATCCATTTTTCTTTGTCGGACCTAGTTGGTGGACAATTTTGGAAGAACAAGCCTAGCTTGGGCTTCCATGGGGATCAAATCCCCACATGTTGGATGACAAGGGTCCACACTTCAAATAATGATGAAATTCCTTCACATGCCTAGAGGACACCTTGGAGGATATTTCCTAGCCCATACATTCCAAACGTCTTTCTTGAAAGGGCAAAAACATCACCTTTTGAGGGGTTGACGTCACCTAGGGATATGTTGTGGCGGTGATGATGTATATTTGACAATTTTTTAGGAAGAGGCCTATGTATTGTGGAAGAAAGGATTAGGTTAAAGACAATTTTCCTTTATTATAGGCCTAGCACTCCCTTATCCAACTCAATGACTTCACCAAAAGTGTCAAATGTTTCCCAAAAGAGGGGTGACATCATGTTTCTAGGGTTTCTCTTATGTGCAAAATATGAATTGAATAATATTACTTTTTTAAAGGGGAAAGATAAGGGTTTTGACCCATTATATTATGTTTTACCCTAATTTTTGTGGAAAAACATGTTTTAGAACATTTTGTATAAATAGAGATCATTTGTATCTCATTTTATCATAGCTCTCCCATTGTGAGAAGACTAATGGCTGAATTTGTTGTTAGACATGATAATTTTGGTATCTCTCTCTCTTGAAAATGAGTCCTGGTGTTATGTTTTGGTAAATGGATGAGTCTAAATGGTGCATACCTCTTGGAGGCTTCTTTACCTTCTCTTGAATGGTAAATGTTTGGTGAACTAGGGTTTGATCACTCTCTCTATGTTGGAATTGTTAAGGAAAATCTTCATTTGTTAGTCATTTTTTTCTTGTTATTGGTTATTGTTGGTTGAAAACCTAGGAGGAGTATGTTGCATACACCCTCCATTAAGCTTCATCTCATTTTCTAAGTTTATAAGTCATTTTTTCAAGGGTTTCTAGGAGAAGTATGATTGTGTATACCCTCGTAGATTTGTCCTAGTTTGACTGGAACTCCCTAGGGAGTAAGAGGATTTACACCCCTAGGTATTTTTTTCGTCTAACTTGTTACTTAAAGAATCCATTCACCCATATTTTAAAGGCACTAATCTGATTTTTTCATTGGAGAAATAAATTGTTTTCCTTGGTAAACGTGTTCTGGTGAGATATCAATCTTGTTTAATTTGGAAACTTGTGTGGATGCCTTGAGGTTTCTAAACCATATAGGGCATCTTATTTCTCTTGATCTTCTTGGAGTTACAACAACTTAAAATCTACAGCCATTAGGGCTGCAACAAATAATCTTGTTTTCTTGATTTTAACTTGCAATTTGATCATGGAAATTTGCTAGTAAGCCATTGTTATTATTCTACTGCTAATTGGTGAACTTTTGGTTGGATTACTTTCTCTTTTCATGGTTAAAAGTTTATTCTGTATAAAATCACTTCTACAGCCACTTGGCTGTCATAAATATACTCTAAAAACTTATCATTACAACCATCTAATACCACTAACGCTGTGCTAAAGTGTTGAGAACTTATCTACATGTTTTATGCTTCATAAATCAACTAATATTTGATACTTTAAGTGGTTAAATATTTGGTAGTTACTTGATTTCATTACTGATATTTTTTTGTTGTTGAATATTTCAATTAGGTATAACGAGCTTAATTTTCTTATCCACCTAACATATACTTCATACAATTGGTTTTTATTGTGTCTTGGGAAGGCACAAACAGTCTCAGTAGGTTTCCAAGGACTTGGAAATATTAAACCACTCATGAGACTCATTCTTAAGCCTTCTTCCATATAGAAACTTGACATATAGGGGATTTCATTTCATCATCTCACTTTCTGTCTCATTTCCCCTAGGGTCAACAAGGATTCCCCCCTTAAGGTGACCACTTCACCTCTAAAGTGACGGGAATACCTATCTAAGGTGACAGTGGGTATGGTTTCTCTTAGTTGTCACCATATTGTGGTTTGGGTTGGGATTTCCCAACCTACAACTTGTGTGATAACATTTTGGTGTCATTTCCAGAGAGGATTTTGAATCCTCTAAATTTGTTCCTTAACGACATTTTGGCAAGCTACCATCCCAAATCCTTTAACCCTATATTTCCTAGTGACTCCACTTGAAGGACATTCCCTTTCCACCTTTGATGATATTTTCTTGAAGCTCATATGATGACTCCACCTTTCTAGAATTCATCTTCCATTAATACTTTTCCCCCCAGGGAGATTCAAACCTTCTAAGGTTTGCCAAAGACGACCTCCTCTCAAGTATCCCATTTTCAAAACTCTTTTTCATGGTACCCTTCCCCTTTCTCCAATGGATCACCCTTGGGAAAAATACATTTATAAACCCTTGAACATGGCCACCATCCCAAGATACCCCAACACAATGTTGAAAGAGTCTTAAAAATGGTTTCCAAAGTTTCTAGGAAACAATGTCATCACTGTTGATGATCATCTCTACGCCATAGACAGAGACATGGAAAATGTTGAATTGGAACATGAGGGTGTAACAATGAAGCTAATAGCCTCATCATTGACTGAAAATTATCAAAGATGGTTCAAAGGCTTACATGACAATCACATAACATCTTATGAGGATTTTCCAAGTTATTCAAGAACATATGGACAAAAAAGAAAGACAATGGGATTCTTGAATATTAGTTTAATCAAATAAAGAAAAAGGAGAATGATACAGTCAGTGAATTTGACAACAGTTTCGACAAGTTGTATAGTCAGATTCTGAAATATTTGTGTCCTATAGTTGCAGTTGTTTGTCTCCTCTACTTGAATGCATTCGATGGTACATTTAATTTAATTCTAAAGGAAAAGAACCCCACCACCTTGGCACAATCCAAAGAGTACAGTACATATATTGAATAAAATATCCTTGACTCAAAGGTTGATCCTTTTCAGTATCCTCGTGTCAAGGAAGAAGTAACTACTAAGGCTTCAAGTGGCAGTGCTCTTGATCCAATTGCCCTATTGAATTAGAAGATAGATCAGATTAGTACCCAATTCATCCAAGCTCATAATCAGATCATGGGTAAATTAACCACCATGGAAAGAAATTAATCTACCCCCATACCTCAATTTTCTAGACAATAGAGAGATGCAACGGGTTGGAAACCAATTCCTCAACAAGAGGCAAAGGC